>JACCPG010008892.1:0-52569 GCA_016069955.1 Drepana arcuata
CATACGTCTGAGAAGAAATTCAAAGGCGTATGTATAGTCGTGCTTGAGTAACGGCAATGGACTCGCCATCTGTCACGTTGGCACCTAATATACCTCTATAAGTGGGTGTGTGGGTATTACCTATACACCTCTGCCTACGCCTTCGGGGACCCTTGTGGGAAGGCGTGAGGATATATATATATATATATATATATATATATATACTTATATAAAATAACCATATGTATGTATATACGGTACATAGACCAAATATTTTATTTTTATTTTTGTCTGTCTGTTTGTACTGGCTAATCTCTGAAACGGCTGGACCGATTTTATCTGGCAGCTGATTTAAAAAGGAGTAACTTAGGCTACTTATATTTCAGAAGCAGAACAATAACTTTTTGTTAAATCCACGCGGACGAAGTCGCGGGCACAGCTAGTTATTTATATTTATCTACCACTAAGACAAACAGACGTCACTAAGTAAATCGGACGCGTTTCGTACTGTGCTCTCTAAATCCTCAACAGCTCATACTTTAAGCAGTAAAAATACATAAAAGATATGCCTGGGTCATATCACATTTGGTGACACTACCCTTCTGTACGCCTGTCCAAAATTATCATCAAGTAATGATCATCAGGATCATTATATCATCACTCCGATTAACCACATGTAGGCAGGGAGATTAGAGCGCTAGTTCCCTCAAGACTTACAGACCTCTTTCGCTATGGTCACATTATACAAGTAATGTTATTTGAGTGAATTGAGTAGTAAAGCATAATTCAGGCAACGAAGGTATTTGAAAAAGTATAGTGGTAAAGGAGTTTGGTATTATATTTTTATTGGATACAGGTGGAGCCACATCAGTTACTACGACAAGAGTCGTAACCTTTAATGTAATAGCAATTGGATTTTTAGATACCCGTAAATTGTGTACGAGTTTTTTGCATACAAGACTGAACATCTAACCTAACCTACTCTTTTTTTGCATACATATCAACACGCCGAGGCGCTAACAGGGTAGAGAGAGCAGAGCGCATGTTCTCTTTAGATACATACATTTTTCAATCATTTATTTACTTAAAGGATAACCAAAAACCATATTTCAAAAGCTTATTATAAACGCTTTGCAATAGTTTCATTTCAAACAGACTCAATTTAGTGTGTTAAAGTATCATTAATATTTGTAAAACTGGCCTCGCGAATGTGGGCATAGTGGCATAATGGTTGTAATCCCATTGTGTGGGGCGCAGAGGAGGCTGCAGTTGGCCAGCTCTTGCTTGCAAGGTGCAAAAAACATATATTGGACATGAATGACCGGCGTTTATACATGGTGTAACTGACAATGAAGATCGACAATTTCCTTACGAACCCATTTGGTTTCCAAGCCGAACTTTATTTTATGCTACCTTATAATTTATATTAAATTTTAAAATAATACCCTCACGCCTTCCTATAAGGGTCCCCGAAGGGATAGGCAGAGGTGTATAGTTAGTACCCACACACCGATTTTCCGCCAGAGATATATTTTAGGTGCCAATGTGACAGATGGCGAGCCCATCGCCGTTACATAAGCATGTATGTCGTGTTTGAATTCTTCTCGAACGTATGCAGGCTTCCTCTCCATGTTTTCCCATATACATACATATATACATATACATATATATATATATATATATATATTAGGTGCCAACGTGACAGATGGCGGGTATATATATATATATATATATATATATATATATACACCCGCCATCTGTCACGTTGGCACCTAATATACCTCTGGCGGAAAATGGGTGTGTGGTTATTACCTATACACCTCTGCCTACTCCTCCGGGGACCCTTGTAGGAAGGCGTGAGGATATATTATTATTATTATATATATATAGGTTCATATCATCAAACATTACAATTCTAGGAATGCTGATGCTATGATATGCGCACGTGCAACTCAAAACTGACGCCAGAGCACGTTGAAACCTACACTCAGGTTTAATATTTCCAAAGTCCTAGGTTTATGTTTTGTTATAAATGTAGTTTATAACAATGTATGTTCCCATTAAACGGACGCAACGGATTTGGATGATATTTGGCACAGACATATACAGACAAAAAACTGCCAATAAATATTATTTTCGCGAGCGAAACCGCGGGGTAAAACGAGTATTAAATTAATATGGGTTGCCAGGTGATCCTAATAGTTGCCTAAAAGTTCAAAAGTCTACCGTGTAGATGAAATTCAAAGACGTATGTACAGTCCTCACGCCTTCCCACAAGGGCCCCCGATTTTTCATTATATATATATGTCTATATAGTCGTGGTTGCTATATTTCAAGTTATATATTATTACTAGTATTTATCAACCACTTCGGAACATAATAATTATTAAAACAGTTTACAATAATATCACTCTGTATAAGCCAACGCGTGGTGCCCTAGGTAAGGCGGCGTGTGGACAGAAAGCTGCCAATGGCCGGTGGACAATGAAGTACAAGAGATGTGCTCATAATTCGCAAATCCACAGACCCTACTTGGTGCAATGGTACGGACGCTGGAAAGTACTACAAACCTTACTTCCCACAAGGGTCCCCGAAGGGGTAGGCAGAGGTGTATAGGTAATACCCACACACCCACTTTCCGCCAGAGGTATATCAGGTGCCGACGTGATAGATGGCGAGTCCATCGCCGTTACTCAAGCACGACTATACATACGCCTTTGAATTTCTTCTCAGACGTATGCAGGTTTCCTCTCGATGTTTTCCTTCACCGTAAAGCTCGTGGTGTGACTAATCACTGTACTTAAGTTCTGAGAAACTCATTGGTCCAGTCGGGATTCGAACTTGCGATCTTTGTGTCGCAGGCAACTGCTGGAACTACTCGGCCACCACGGCGCTTAAAATGTTCATACAATGAATATGAGAGCTGTTGAGATTCCAATCAATGAATTATGTGTGTGGAGTGACACGTACATTCGTCGTCAGTATTTTCGTCCTACCGTACCATTGCATGGAGTCTTGGTGTCACCCATCCGTCAAATCTAAGCCCCACAATGTGGTCAAGCGTGCACAATGACCACGTTGAAGAAAAAATGGGGATTACGGCTCGCAATCCTTTCTGCATCCTATGTCGAGAACATATTTTTTTGTGACAAAATTAGTTATGAATAAGTGGGCTTGAATTGGTGCTTGAAAGCATTGCTTAGTGATGTGCTGCTCCTAATAATGCACAAAAGTATCGATATCGACAGCATGTCCATATTGATCGCATTTGTCGACAATTTATCACTTATATAAAATTTATAATTTATAACAAAAACAAAAATTTACATTTAAATGACATTATTTATTATACTATAATAATAAATAATGACATTTAAATATAATTTTTTAAATATGAAAATACATTATAAAGAAAATATAACAGTGCAACATGTATAATGGAAGGGTTCCATTGGATCTGGTAGCCGGTGTTACGTCGAGGTTCAAAATATATGATAACTTTGAAATCCATTCTAACTATAAAATAAAAAAAAAACACAGGCGTCTATAGTACTCAAAAAATCAAAAAAAAAATCAAAAATCAAAATATTTTATTCAACATAAGGGACACAGGGAACACTTATTGAACGTCACGTTTAATATAGTTAAAGTTACCACCGTTTCCAAGAAAAAATACCTGCCAGGAGAAGAAACGGCGAAACAAACTCCCCGGTTTGCTTTTTTACTTTTACTCAATATTACGAACTAACATACATTTAAAAAAATTATTTTCTTTTAGTGTTATTTATTACAGACGGTCTGGTCTAGAGGTTAGAGCTCCTGACTGCTAAACTCGAGGTCGCCGGTTCGATTCCCGCTCAGGGCAGATATTTGTTGGATGCACACGAGTATTTGTACCTTAGACTTGGTTGTCTTATGTGAGTATATAACTATCTATATAAGTAATGGAAATAATCATTATATTATATTATATAAAAGGGCAATATCTTAATTACATATTTAAAAATACGTTATTAATATAAGTAATTATATTGTTGTGCAAATACCCTAACCCAAGATTTGCTTAATTTGGGACTAGGTCAATTTGTGTGAAATTGTCTCAAGGTTTTTATTATTCATTTATAATCATCATCATATCAATCAATCGATGGTTTGTCCGTCGCCGATTCTCAATACAAAGCACTACTATACAAACGTATGTTAATTAAAATATTTGTGTTGGGATATCGACAAAACTCGACACATGACTACGTAAAAAAAATATGCGGATATGTCCAAAAATGATTCAGCGTTGAACATTGTACATCTTTAACTGACCACCGGGTATTTGGTAGAAAAAAATGATTGTCGACACAGCCATGATCCAGACAGTTGCATCGGGTGACTGATGGCCAATACGAAGCGACAATATGTATGTATAGAATGCGTGGAAAGAGAATGGAGAAGGAAATAATTTAATCACCTTAAATTAACAGCAACCGACGAGCATGTATGAAGAGACTGATGAATGTGGACGAAGCGAAAGAGGTATGTTAGTCTAGAGAGAACTGGCGCTCTATACTCTCTGCCAACCCCGTTAGGGACTTGGCGTGATGATATGTATGTATGTATGTATGTAAATTAACAGCCATACGCATGGGATGTATATCAAAAAGAAATATGGACACAACATAAATTACCATAAAAAAATACCAATATTTGAGTAACGGCGATGGAATTGCCATTGCCGCGATGGCACCGGAAAAAATATCTGAAAGTCTGTGGGTACTACCTATACACCTCTGCCTACCCCTCCAGGGACCTTTGTGGGAAGGCATGTGGATATATACATATAGATATTAATCACACCACGAGCTTAACAGTAAAGGAAAAACACTAAACATCTGCATATGTTTGAGAAGAAATTCAAAGTATGTATAGTCGAGCTTAAGAAACGGCGATAGACTCGCCATCCGTCATGTTGGCACATAAGTTTATCTCAGGTGAAAAGTGGGCGTGTTACCTCTGACTCCACTTTCGGGAAACGTTGTGGGAAGGCGTTTAGGTACCCTGGGTGTCTCAGAAAACAGTTGTCTTCCAGTAACACAATAGCACTTTCCGCCAGAGATATTTATATTTTAGGTGCCAACGTGACAGATGGCGAGTCGATCGCCGTAACTCAAGGACGACTAAGCGTACGACTTTGAATTTCTTTTTAAAGGTATGCCGATTTTGTCTTGATGTTTTCCTTCACCGTAAAGCTCGTGGTGTGACTAATCCCTGTACTTCAGTTCAGAAAAACTCATTGGTACAGTCGGGATTCCACCTTGCAATCTTTGTGTAGGTAGCAACTACTCGAACCACTCGGCCACCACGGCTTTTTATACATATATAGTTTCTATAAATGCTCTCTATATACGTCTGAGTGTATATAAAGTAAATAAATACACCTGTGTGGAGCCCGTGAAGAAAACAGTGGCAAACTTACCGGGCTTAGAATGTAACCGCTCATAATTTGGCAGCACCTAAGTTTAAGGCCAAAAGTGGTGGGACTATAAATAATTCTTTAAATCATTTAGGTTTTTTATTTCCGTATTTATTCAAATATTGTCGTCTCAATGGTTTTATTAACCTTGAATCAGTTTTTACATATATCTTATACCTACAATATTTGGAATAGCATTACTGTATCCGACTCGATGTGTTCGAATAGCACGCGTCTACTTACTAACCTATTTATCATCACACTGAGTCCCTGGCAGAGAGTAGTTCCAGTTCTCACCAGACTTTTTTTTCAATACCACCAGAGGTGGCAAACAAGCATGCAGTTCATGTGAAGGCAAACAGTCACCGCCAATGGACAGCATCGCCAGAGGTATCGCTAGCGTAGCCCACCTGCAGGAATCTTGTGCATCTCAGCGGGGAGTTTATTCCACATCCTGAGCGTTCGAGGAAAGAACTTCGCTTACAGACTTCGCTTTAACTACATTCAGCTTCTCTATCGTATGCGGCCTATTTGGTGCTACCATTAAAAACTTGAAACATCTGAGGTTCACCTGTTCGTATCTCGAAAGAGAAAATGCTTACTTGCTGGGGTTAGTCGCTTTCCAGTACCCTACCAATGACCAATTCGTCGCATTCTGACTAAGTACCTTGAAGTACGATGGTAATTTTTTAAATTCGTTTCGCGAATTGAAATATAATTTTACATCAAATAGCCCGTTCATTGAGGAAGGCTGAAGGCTACATATCATCATGCTTTTAACCGATGAGGTTAATTAAATTGTTACTAAAATTGACATATTATACGTGACTTAGCTAATTTGAACTGTGTCAGGTAGTGCCTCAATAAATTTAACCCTTATGCCAAATTTGGTAAGGTATACATTGCAGTAATGGCGTAATTTGATGCGTGGTAAATCAAGTATTGTAATTTATAACACTCTTCCGTCATCACTGATGCGTGTTTGTTTGGAAACTGTTCGATCAGAGACAACGTGCAATTTATCACAGTTGGAACGACAAGAATGTACATTTTATGGTCGCCTGGTAAAATAATATTTGAAGCTCACATTAATAATATGTTTTTTTACAAGACTTGTAAATCTAAATAAGTATTGACTCTGATATCTTCACGCCAAGAGTCCTCCAAGGACAGAAGACTAGTCCTTTGGCGATTCTCAAATATGACTATTCATATGCTAAAAATTTATTCTCAAACGTATGCATATTTCCTCTCGATGTTTTTCACCACCGTAAAGCTCGTGGTGTGATTAATCACTTCTTTAGCTAGAATAAATCCTATGCGTTACGCATTAGGTGGATACCTAATAAATCTATTCATCTTTGTGTCAAATTTCGTCCCATTTCCAATAAAGAGAACAAAAATAATATGGAGGACAGGAATGTTAAGAGTACTCGAAACCGACGAGCACCTCTTTCGCTTCGTCCACATTCATCAGTCTCTTCATACATGCTCAGAGTCTTCAGAGTCCGATCTATTTGATCCAGGTAGTTGGAACGTGGCCTTCCTCTGCCTCTTCTTGCACACACTTTTGCTTTGTATATCTGTTTCGTCAATCTTTCTTCACTCATCCTTTCTATGTGTCCAAACCAACGTAACATGCCTTTCTTCATCTCTACAATCACGCCCTCATTCACGCCAGTTGATTTGCGAATCTCTTCATTGCGGATTCGATCTAATATCGTTACGCCGCACATTTTTCGAAGAGATCGCATCTAGACTGCATTAAAGCTATTTTCATACTTCCTCTGACATACCCAGGATTCGCTGCCATCGCTGCCGTGATATGTATGTATGTATAATAATATGGGTTCATACACAGCTCAACTCCCCAATTGTTATGGCAAAGATGTTCCTTTCTCTGGGACCCTCAAATACTCGAAACCAGTAGAGAGCAATGTATGACAATGAATGGAAAATATATAAGACTTGTAAGAAGAACTGCTCTACTTTCTCTGCCTGCCCGTGAAGGACTCGGCGTGATGATATAATGTCACAATAATCACTGATTACATAAGACCACCAATCTATGATATCTATAATGTTATAAAGAGGAAAGATTTGTATGTAAGTATGTTTGTAACGAATTGGCTCAAAAAGTATTGGACCGATTTTAAAAATTATTTCACCATTTGAATACTAAATTATCACTGATTAATATAGGTTATATTTGATTGCAAGAAAAAAAAATATACCTAAATGTTTAAAATAAAATGTCCACCCGTGCGGATCCGGGACGGGCCGCTAGTTTAATATAAATAAATAAATAAATAAATACCTTAAGACAATTCCACACAAATTGACCTAGTCCCAAATTAAGCAAAGCTTGTGTTATGGTAACTAGACAATGATATATTTACTTATATATATAGATATATACTTAAATACATAGGACATCCAAGACTAGGGTACAAATATCCGTGTTCATCATACCAATATCTGCCCTCAGCGGGATTCGAACCCGCGACCTCAAGTTTCGCAGTCAGGAGCTCTAACCACTAGACCAGACGGTCGTCAATATAAAAAGAGAATGCGCACACAGCGCGCCGAACCCTCACAATTTGGGACATAACAGATTAAAATGCCACCCTAAAATGGAATGTAATTATTAACGCCGAATTTAACAAGATATCTTTCCATATATTTGTTAATTCTTTCTAAGCTTCGTAATAACTAATGGTGCAAAATTGGGTGAGCACGCAATCGCCAGCACAATAGTTACCCTGGGTGGCGACTCGTTCAAGTAGTCTTTATTGTGTTTATTTAAAGGATTACAAAGATTAGGACTACTTTGGCGTTTCTCTTTATTTGCTAAGTGTCCTATTACGAGAGGGTTTTCTCCTTCGTTTATTTATTTTGCTCGACATTCATGTTCTTGTATGTTATTACGATGACTAATAAGTTGCAATTGTATGTATCCTCACGCCTTCCCACAAGGGTCCCCGAAGGGGTATGCAGAGGTGTATAGGTAGTACCCACACACCCACTTTCCGCCAGAGGTATATTTGGTGCCAACGTGACAGATGGCGAGTCCATCGCCGTTACTCAAGCACGACTATACATACGCCTTTTGAATTTCGCCTTTTCACTGTACTTAAGTTGCAATTGAATATAATAAAATGTATTTCATATATAGTAACGCTATGGTACGGATATGACACATATGGTACACACCTTTGCCTACCCCTTCAGGTACCCCTGAGGAGGTGTAACTAAATATACTCTACAAAATTTGTACAGTCCTTATTCGAACTTACAATCTTTTCAGGCAACTTAACTTAATATTTTCATCTTACAAATATTATTTAAAAGACATTTAAAAACAGAATATGTCTAACATAAGAATTGCAACGATGGTCGTACGCATCACAAAAAAAGGAAACGGCGCTTGCTTCCAGAAATGATAATCCCATGAGGAACCCCTTTGCCAAAGTTTTTGGGGACAATGTTTGAAGGTATTTTATAAATTTTTGTCCCATAATTGTTGTATGCAGCCTATTGTGCTTGGACACTGGACAGGAAGCACTGAATCCATTGTTGATGCTCTACGGGCCTCTGTAAGGAAAGAGGCCATATTAATAAAACTATCGTACGGACTTAAACTTTAAATAAACAAAAAATATATCTTCACACCTTAACAAGGGTCTCCGAAGGGGTGCTGAAGCCCGAAGCTGTGTAATATTTAGTTGCAGAAATGTTGATTAATAATGTTCTAATTTTATATCTTGTCCATATTGTTTCTTTATATTTTTGTACTAAGTCAAGCTGTTTACACATAATTTGGATTGTTATCTAGTTCCTATAATGTATCTTCATATTTATGTAGTTTCATACTGATCTCAATCTGTTTGTGTAACATAAATAAATAAATACCCCAACACCCTATTTTTTTTATACAACAAGAGTGTCAAACAAGCATACGGCCTGATGGGAAACGGTTACCGCAGCCTATTTACGCTCACGATACCGAAGTATCACTTGCGTGTTGCCACTCTGTGTTCGGAGAGTTATAGTGTGTTGGCAGCATAACGGGCTTAATCCTTCTGCTTCCAACACAATGTAACAATCCTCCCCCCTCCCCAAGGAGCTCAATACGGGAAACCTTATTCACCGCGTAGGAACACAACACGAAAAATTGTGTTATTTGGCTACGGACTTCTATAAGGTGGAACGGGAAACCCGTTATACTTTACCTCTCTTTTATGCCCTACCTCTCTTATTATGCCCTTCTTTTTCATCGATTCCTCATGTCTGAGGGTCGTGACCACCATGAGTGGCCGGCTTGGACTAGGCCTCTCCAAGAGCTGCGGCACTCTGCGTGTCTGATGGCAGTTGGTATGTCTCGTTTGGTGATATCTTTGACGGCGTCGGTCCACCTGGTTGGAGATCTTCCTCTACTCCTTTTTCCTTCCACGTGACCAACAACAATAAGTTTTTCCAGATTGTCTGGATCTCTTCTAGCCACGTGTCCGAAGTACTGAAGTAGTATCTGGAGGCATTTTGTGGAGAGTCCTACCTATGATGCCCTACCTCTCTTAAATTCGCCGGAGATATATATTTTGCAAAGCCGTGGTGGCCGAGTGGTTCGAGCAGTTGCCTGCGACGCAAAGGTCGCAAGTTCGAATCCCGACTGTACCAATGAGTTTTTCTGAACTTAAGTACAGTGATTAGTCACACCACGAGCTTTACGGAGAAGGAAAACATCGAGAGGAAACCTGCATACGTCTGAGATGAAATTCAAAGGCGTATGTATAGTTGTGCTGGAATAACGGCGATGGACTCGCCATCTATCACGTTGGCACCTAATATACCTCCGGCGGAAAGTGGGTGTATGGGTATTACCTATACACCTCTGCCTACCCCTTCGTGGACCCTTGTGGGAAGGCGTGACGATATATATTATTATTATATATTTTTTGGCCAACGTGACGGAGGGCGAGTCCATCGCTGGTATTCAAGCACGACTATTAATATAACACAATATGCGCATAATATTCATGAGGCTGTCGTATTTAAGGATTCCCATCCGTTTGATTCGACGCTAATAAGCTGAAATTTTCTCCCTCGTATCACTTGCGCGTTGTCACTCTGTGTTCGGAGAGCTACACTGTGTTGGCAACATAATGGAACTAATCCCTCTGCTGCCAACACAATATAACAAACCTCCCCCCATAAAATAATATAAATATCCCTCCCCCCTATATAAATGAATGGTTTAATAATGTGCGTGCCGTGGCGATGTAGTGCGTCAGGGATGTTTGCAGATAATAATATTGATGGTTTTGCCGCTATTATTAGGAACAGGTCTGCATCCCGGATGTCTCGTGTTCGCGGTGGCACCAACAGTATTCTCAGTGTATTCGTAGATCGGTGGGATTCCCCGATGCTGCGGAGGTGGATGCGGCTCCATGCCGAAATTTAATTGTATATTTTTATGTGTCTGTAACCTACTAACACTAGAATTTAAGTTAAAATTTGTTACTAACCCTATGGACTCCGGTCTGAAATAAAAATATTCTATTCTATTCTAATAAGCTGTGACTGCGAGTTCGGCCGCGTGGAATTTATTAAATTTAATAAAACCAAACCAACCAAGACCAAAGTTAATTAAGTTACTCCTTATTACATCAGCTTTCTGATCAGCTAGCCAGTGAAAGTCCCGTCAGATATTGGCCGGAACAAACAGACAGACAGACAAAAATTTCAATAAATGATATTATGGTTCATTTACCGTGTATTATATTTACCATATGAATTTAGTAAAAAGCTGTTATTTGAATATTAGAAACAGACATTCCAATTTTATTTATATGTATAGATATATACAGAGTTAAAAGTACGTAACTCTTAAACGCAAGTTCACATCAATTGGTCAGGTCATCGGCACACATTCGTTCCTTCCCCGTGACTCACTAATACACTGCCAAATTGTACATCTTTATCATGCAAATTATCTCCTTTCGCACTTACCAACTTAACTGTGTCACTCACACAAAAGAGATTCGTTTAAAACACCATGACACAATACATAAAGGCTAGCAGTATCTCTGAAATCTTGGAGGCTTCGTTGTACAAACGAAGATCGATTTCGAAGAATTTCTCCATTGACTACATAGACACATTAACTAAATTAATTACAGGTTCGATCTGCTTGTCCTAAAATAACTAGGGATTCAAGACTGTGGAAGGAAATTTCAAATATATAAGTATTCTTAAATTAGGATTTCATTAGCACTTGGACATATATTACAAATGAAGCGAAAGAGATCCGTAAGTCCATAGAGAGATAGCGCATTCTCTCTGCCTACTGACTACGACTCAGGTTTCCTCTCGATGTTTCCTTCGCCGAAAGCTCGTGGTGTGACTAATCGCTGTAGTTCAAAAACGTAAGGTACTCGAACCACTCGGCCGCCACGGCTATTGATCTGTCTCCATGCTCGCTTTTCAAGTACTATTCACGTTGGGCACTGCAGTTTGTAGCTATTGTGGTGTTAATATTAGCTTTACGACTAACGAGGTCATGGGATGGAAATTACTGCGGTATATTTTTGTAAAATAAATCACATCGTTTGCGAATTGACTTGAGGTGATCCCAAACATTTGTTTTTTTTTATCTGCGTCATTTAATTTCATAATATTTGTTCGTTTGCTTCAAGGATAAGAACATATATTCAGCATACTAAAATAGGATACTTAATGTACCAGATAAAAAATCCAGAAAAAATCTACTTCTCTTATAATACATTTTACGCGGATGAAACCGCAGGGTGCATCTAGCTTATAAAAATGTAACCATGTAAGTTATATTGTGCGAAAATCTATTTAGAAAGTCTTAGTTAATAGCGGATTTTCCTGTTACATACACCGGGTCCGGTGTCTGCATCCAACGCAGTCGATGCGGATCCGGGTTCGTGGGCCGCTTTTCACTTCTCTAATAACTGGTCGGCGCATTAGGTAAGTTATTGTCCTACGATAATAGCCAGTAATTACTTGTATTTTAAGTTAATAATCCATTGATGTGTGAGGTTATAATAAACACACGATATCCTCATTGTTGCAGGCGAAGACAGCCGCTTTCCACAAGGCGGGCCGAATCCCAGTGTGTTCCCTTTGGGGTATTTAAATACTTTTATAAGTACAAGAGGATACTTATAGTACGGCTAGCTGTGCCCTACAGATGTAGTGTAATTAATTATGGATTTAAGGAATAAACATTTTGAGTATAAAAAAGTAAGATCAT
Source organism: Drepana arcuata (assembly GCA_016069955.1). Classification (NCBI taxonomy): domain Eukaryota; kingdom Metazoa; phylum Arthropoda; class Insecta; order Lepidoptera; family Drepanidae; genus Drepana; species Drepana arcuata. Next base: position 12,723 of record JACCPG010008892.1, read on the forward strand.
AAATCAACCCTTGGCGTTTGATCAATTTGACCCACGTAATTGGAACGTGGACTTCCTCTGCCTCTTTGTCCACACAATTTCGCATTTATATCTGATTGGTCTTCACGCATCCCTATTACATATAAAAAAAAATTTAAAGCATGAATATAATTATGCCATTGGCCATAATGTGATCAAATTTATAAAACCCCGATATCACAATCTCCATGCGACACAAATGTATGTCTACATATAATAACCAATCAAAGTAATATTTTATAAGATGTATGTGGAAAATAGTCTGCATCCGGGATACAGGCACTTTTCTAGTATACGGAAGAGAGAGTAAGCAGGAAGGGGCAAGCTTAGTTTTACTTCCGGTCTGAGATTGGTAGCGAATACACGAGATTGTCATGGCTTGCGCATTTGTGAGATTAACTGGAAAGTGAGGCTGTTGCCGTTCGGTTCATGATTTAATTAAATGCTGAGTGTAATCGGCTTTACTTTACGCCATAAGAGTTCGCTTGAGAAAGCGGCGCTCTGCAGAGATCATTTAATAAGAGACTGTCATAGAATACATACTTTTCGGGGGGATAATTATTAAATAAATAAATGCATAAAAATTAATAGACATATCCCCAAATTAAGCGAATTGTATTATGGTAACTAGGTAACGATACTTATATAGATAGATAAATAAATACATAGGACATCCAAGACTAAGGTGCAAATACCCGTGTTCAGTATACAAATATTTGCCCTCAGCGGGAATCGAACCCGCGACCAGCGTCAAGCTTCTTAGTGAGGAGCTTTGACCACAAGACCAGACCAGACTGCCATCGAAGTGGTTAGACACGCTATGGATATGAATAGAATATGTGTATATGTTTATATGTGTATATGTTTATATGTGTATATGTTTATATGTGTATATGTTTATATGTGTATATGTTTATATGTTTATATGTGTATATGTTTTCACGCCTTCCGCCGATAATTTTTTATCTTTCCTTACACTTTAAAGCTACAAGTTACAAGTTAAATTATGTTTTCCTTCACGAGCTTTACAGTGAAGGAAAACATCGAGAGGAAACCTGCATACGTCTGGGAAGCAATTCAAAGGCGTATGTATAGTCGTGGCATAAGTAAAAGTGGCGAAAGAAGTATGTAAGGATCGTAGCAAGTGGAAAGAAGTGGTCTCTGCCTACCCCTACGGGAAAGAGGCGTGATTATATGCATGTATGTATAGTCGCGCTTGAGTAACGGCGACGGACTCCTCATCTGTCATGTTTGCACCTGAAATAATATCTCCGGCGGAAAGTGGGTGTGTGGGTACTACCTATACACCTCTGCCTACCCCTTCGAGGAACCTTATGGGAAGTCGTGAAAATATATATATATATATATATATATATATATCCAGTTAAACGCATTGAGCCCTCATTGTGGCGAATCGGTCGTAAGTAGTACTTATGAATGACTTGCAAATGTGATTAAATAGTGACCAGCGGATGTGACAACCTGTACGTGGCCTGCATCTAACTGGCACACATCTAGCGTGAGAATGACAATTAAAGCATACCAACTCAGTTTTAAGAGTTCTTATACACCTGCGCTCTGCTTGAGTGGTAATGCATACCTGACGTTGATACACATATCAGTGTTATTTAGCTGACAGCCGTCTGGTCTAGTGGTCTCAGATCCGCGAGTTCGGTTCCCGCTGCGAGAAGATATTAGTGTGATGAGCACATAAGTCATTCTATATATAATAATAATAATAATATATCCTTACGCCTTCCCACAAGGGTCCCCGAAGGGGTAGGCAGAGGTGTATAGGTAATACCCACACACCCACTTTCCGCCAGAGGTATATTAGGTGCCAACGTGACAGATGGCGAGTCCATCGCCGTTACTCAAGCACGACTATACATACGCCTTTTAATTTCTTCTCAGACGTATGCAGGTTTCCTCTCGACGTTTGCCTTCACCGTAAAGCTCGTGGTGTGATTAATCACTGTACTTAAGTTCACAAAAACTCATAAATCAATAATAAATAATAAATAAATCATTCTATATATATATATATATATATATATATATATATATATATATATATATATATATATATATATATATATATATATATAACTATATCTATTTTTACGTGGTATATATAGATATAAAATACATCGAAAGGGATACAACAGTTGTAAATACTATATATCACGTCCTCTCACAAGGATCCCCGCAGGGATAGGCAAAAGTGTGTAAATATATCCGACACCCCCACTTTCCGAAGATATATTTCAGATGTCCACGTGAAAGATGGTCTTCTTACTTCTGATCTGATCTTCGTTACTCAAGCACGACTATTTAAGCCTTTGAATTGCTTCTCAAACGTATACAGGTTCCGTACGCCGTTAAGTTCGGGGAGTGGTTAGTCACACACGTTCAGAAAAAAATATACGGAACCATAATTATGTCATAATGTTACTGGAACTTGAATAATCGCATTTGGCTAGAGGTCAGCGTGGCAACGAGTGCCATACGACGATAGAGAGCCAGCCATCACACAGTCTAGACACGTCCCGCGGCCATTCTCTATGCTGAGCACTTTCCTACCTAGCATGCCTGCGTGGCCTAGCCTAGAGACAATATGTAGGTGGCCTATGATTTCAGAACAATTATACAAATACATTTTATTATATTTTTTAAATATATTATCAGAACAGGCGCTCTATACTCTCTGCCTACCCCGTTAGGGCGTGATGATATGATGATATGTATAATTTATAATCAGATTTAAGATTAAAGCTGGGCTCTTGTGTCTTTTACAAATATATAGCCTACTAATATTATGCAAAAGTTTGGGTAATGGGAAGATGAAGGAATTGATCAACGTTAATTTGGATGAGGTTGAAGAGGTCTGTCTAGAGAGGACTGGCGCTCTAATCTCCCTGTCTACCCGGTGAGAGCGTTATGATAATGTTTGTTTGTTTCACGTCACAACAGCTGAATGGAATTTGATGAAATTAATACAGAAATTGGTTATAAGCTCGAATAACACAATGTATATGTATATGCCTGAAAAAATCTATCAATCAAATTAACATTTTATACGGGTGAAACCGCGGGGCATGGCCAGTATATATGCTTACAATTTCGTTTCAAAGTGATAGATGTCGAGTCCGCCGCCTTTTTCAAGCCACATCTTTGAATGTCTTCTCAATAGTTTGCAGGTTTTCTCTCGGTGTTTTCCTTTGCCATTTTTACTTATGTTTGGAACACTGTACTTAAGTTCGGAAAAAACTCATTGGTACAGACCGCTGGGCTTAGAACTTGCAATCTTGATTTCGATGGCCACACGAACAACTCGGCCGCCACAAGGTATTATAAAAAAAAAAGAAATTCAAATAAGAAATGGAAGATTTAAAGGCTTAAATGTGCAGGACTATAGTGCTCACACGCTTAGAAGACTTACTAAGCCTTCTGTGGTAATGGCTTTTCACCACCTACCCGCCTTTGTATTTTGAACTACTGTCCAAATTAAGGGCTGCATTTAGGACTATTACGCTTCAGGTAAAGAAAGCCTCATCAGCCGGTCTGCTTGTTCGTCGGCACGGAAGACGTAGTTACCCTACGAGTGCGGGTCATTGGTGCAGTGGACTAAGGCAGCGCGTCCGCCCGCAGGCCTCAGCCCACTGCCAATGCGATTACCATAGAGCAACTAAGATGTACAGACTCTTGTAATAATAAATGTTGTATGGATTTTTTTTCTATGTTCATAGACCAAGGTCGCAAGTTCGAATCCCGACTGTACCAATGAGTTTTTCGGAACTTAAGTACAGTGATTAGTCACACCACGAGCTTTACGGTGAAGGAAAACATCGAGAGGAAACCTGCATACGTCTGAGAAGAAATTCAAAGGCGTATGTATAGTCGTGCTTGAGTAACGGCGATGGACTCGCCATCTGTCACGTTGGCACCTAATATACCTCTGGCGGAAAGTGGGTGTGTGGGTATTACCTATACACCTCTGCCTACCCCTTCGGGGACCCTTGTGGGAAGGCTTGAGGATATATTATATTATTATTATTATATTTGGTGGCAAAGAAGTACGCGGTCTGTCCGTTGGTAAGCGGCTACCGCCGGCAATGGACGTATGCAACACCTGGGGTATCATTAGCGCACTGCTGACCCTGCAGGAATTTTTTGAAACCCTTCTTGAAACTTGCTATACTGTCTAGGGAAAACCACGACAGGGTGTTTGTTCCACCAGCCTCAGAGTTTGTGGAAGGGACTTAATTCTCTAAACACATGCCAATTTTAGGCATAATCTGAAAGATACATAGGTACATACATAGGATACATCACGCCAAGTGCCTCACGGCAGAGTAGAAGGATAATCCTGGTCTTACCACCATTATTCGCTTCATCCACATTCATCAGTCAAGTAGATAAAACGTAGTCTACGCATTATCTAGTGAGACTGCATTCGCATCGTAGTTTAAATGTTTCGTCGCTCATCCGTTCTAACCAACTAAGTGCGAACCAACATCTCTCTCTCGTCTTCCTTAATCTCTCCAATTCCTTCGTTCACACCAGTATCGTTAAAGAGGTTCCTTCAAAGGTCTCTAGAACAATTCCATTCAGGCTTCCGAGTGTTTCTGTATCTCACATACTCTATGCCGTATGAGATATCCCGATCACGCGTGCGCATAGTAAAAGTACTTTCGTTCGTGAGAGCATTATCATTCATGGCACTGCATGCCAGTCATCTAGCCTTTGTCACTACCTACTCGTCAGGCAACGATAAATACTAAAAATAAAAATAAATAATAATAATAATATATCCTCACGCCTTCCCACAAGGGTCCCCGAAGGGGTAGGCAGAGGTGTGTAGGTAATACCCACACACCCACTTTCCGCCAGAGGTATATCAGGTGCCAACGTGACAGATGGCGAGTCCATCGCCGTTACTCAAGCACGACTATACATACGCCTTTGAATTTCTTCTCAGACGTATGCAGGTTTCCTCTCGATGTTTTCCTTCACCGTAAAGCTCGTGGCGTGACTAATCACTGTACTTAAGTTCAGAAAAACTCATTGGTACAGTCGGGATTCGAACTTGCGATCTTTGTGTCGCAGGCAACTGCTCGAACCACTCCGACTAAATTTAAAATTCACAGCGAGCCCCTAAATGGATTAAAGCGCAGCCTCAGCCAGAACAAAATGGCACATAGTTAATCTTGGATTCTCTTCATGAAGAAATGTTATTAGATTATTGAAAGCATGATAAAGTAAGCCGTAGTGAAAGATTGCAAGTCCGAATCCCGATTGCATCTACGAGTTTTGTACTATGATTTCCTTCAACGTAAGGCTCGTGATGTGACTAAACATTGTACTTAGGTTCAGTTACCGCCTAGTAACCAAGTAACCTTTAAATTGGCAACCGGATATTATGTCATTATTCATATAATTATATATAAGAGCCGTGGTGGCCGAGTGATTCGAGCAGTTGCCTGCGACGCAAAGGTCGCAAGTTCGAATCCCGACTGTACCAATGAGTTTTTCTGAACTTAAGTACAGTGATTAGTCACACCACGAGCTTTACGGTGAAGGAAAACATCGAGAGGAAACCTGCATGCGTCTGAGAAGAAATTCAAAGGCGTATGTATAGTCGTGCTTGAGTAACGGCGATGGACTCGCCATCTGTCACGTTGGCACCTAATATACCTCTGGCGGAAAGTGGGTGTGTGGGTATTACCTATACACCTCTGCCTACCCCTTCGGGGACCCTTGTGGGAAGGCGTGAGGATATAATATTATTATTATATTATTATTATTCATATAATTATAAATTTCCATAATTTGTTCAGAATTCACACTAACGCTGGCTAGCAACCAGCAAATTATTCGCAAAAATGATATAATAATTTGAGCATTGAATTAATTGCTTGCGGTATTTGGTACATATATCGGCTTCCAGGATATTGCGTTAATTATCCCCAACTATTGTGTGATAAACTCACTAGTTGTGAACTATGGTTTTACTCGCGTTCAATTTTATCATATAAAATAATATATCCTCACGTCTTCGCACAAGGATCGCCGAAGGAGTTGGCAGAGGTGCACAGGTAATACTCATACACCTGCTTTCCGCCAGAGATATATTTTTGGGTGCCAACATCACGCCTTGTTTTCTACATATTTCAAACGTATATCACAGACAAACTGCAATATCTTAAGTATTATGAAACTATTTTAAATTAGTCATAGGAACTTCCACGCCTTATCTTCATGTGGTTGCGGTTGTCGTGCGAGCTAAATTAACCTGAAATATATTAATAAATACAGGGCATACCATGATGCGGTTTTTATTATTATATTATATGTTTAATATTTAATAATTAATAAAAACTGGTATTCGTTTGAGATAAAATTCACACACATTCAAACAGATGCTATGAGCTTGAAAAAAGACGGGCTTGCCACAAAGGTATCTCGGGTGAAAGGAGGATGTTGTTCTTCCAGTGGTTCGAGTCACTTCATCATCATCATCATCAGCCCACTCTAGTCCACTGCTGGACATAGGCCTCCCCTAATGAGCGCCATAGCGCCCTGTCTTCAGCTTGCCGCATCCAGCATCTGCCAGCAGTCCTTCGCAAATCGTCAGGAGGGCGTCCTACACTACGTTTGCCTAGTCGAGGTCTCCACTGAAGAACACGTTTACCCCAGCGGTTGTCGGTTCTTCGCGAGATATGGCCGGCCCACTGCCACTTCAGCTTGCTAATTCTTTGACCTATGTCGATAACTTTGGTTCTCTGTCGGATATATTCGTGTCTTATCCTTCAGAGAGACTCCGAGCATAGCTCTCTCCATAGCTCGCTGAGCGACCTTAAACTGGTGGACCAGCCCTATCGTTAGTGTCCACGTCTCAGCTCCGTAGGTCATGAGTCGAGAGATCATGACTCTCATGGTCGAGTCGCTTGCAAAACAAATATTGTCAGTTCGAATCCCGAGTATATGAAATATTTTTTCTGAACTTATGTACAGTGTAACTAACTTTACAGTGAAAGCAAACATCAGCAGGAAATACATACTTTGAGAAGTATGAATAGTCGTATTTGTGAAACGGCAATGGATTCTTCCAATGGAGCCTGTTGGAGCCGTCTGTCGCGTTGGCACCTAAAATATATCTCCTGTAGCCTCTGTAGCCTTCAGGGACCCTTGTGGCTTGGCGTATTGTAATGGGGCGTAAAGAAGCGAAAGGAAGATACTTTCGCTTCTTCACGCCTTCAAGAAGAGGCAAAGGAAAGATGTTCCATAGATTTGATGTACCTATACATCAAATCTATGGAACATCACGTTAGGAGCACGGGAGTGCCCGAAACCATGTGTGAAGAGATAACATTTGGATTAAACGAAAGTCTACGCGACTAGAGACAACTAACGCTTACTATTTCTGTCTACCCCGCGAGGGATTCGGCATGATTATATGTATGTATGTATATCTTTAATATATTTCGTATATGAATTTCAAGCGTTGGATAATCACAGAATTATGTTGGCTAATAGTAATATACTTTAGCTGTCCAGGAAATTACATAATGTCCCACTGGAAATAGAATGAAATCTATGGCGGTCGAATACAAAATTGCCTAAATGTTACGATTTAATGTCCAAACTGATTCTTAATAAGGAGTTCACCCCTTGTGTGTTACAAAAACGTAATATTTTATGTTATTTATGTGCATTTGAAATAACATATGACGATGTTATGTAAATAGATATGTTAAGTAACTTACTCAAACGAAAAATGGTTAGGCACGTGACATAGTTGTGTCTGCTGATTGGATGGGTGTCCAATAACTTACAATTATTTTCCTCTTGGAGAACACGGTAGGTACGTGGCTCTTAGGAGCCACCGCCTTTAATTGATAATATATTGTTTATTTTTTCGCCTTTTCCTACTAATATTATAAATGCGAGTTTGTGAGGATTTGCTCCGCTTTAACGCAAAAACTATAGAACGGGTTTGGATAAAATTTTGAATAAATTTTTATTAAAATTAAAAATGAAAGTGGGTGTGTGGGTATTACCTATACACCTCTGCCTACCCCTTCGGGTACCCTTGTGGGACGGCGTGAGGATATATTATATATTATTATAAAATTAATAATTAAAATTGGGCGCATGATCTTCTCAGCAGAAGGGTGTTATTGGCCTTCGATATTCAAACGTGTACCCCAGTTGCCAAAAGAGTAGCAGAAGAGACGTACCGAACTGAGGCAGTTCCAACAATTTTAAACAGAACGATCTTAATATGGCGGGTACCAAGGGGGTACTAGATCTCCAGCAAAACCACTCGAGCGAAGCAATGGACTCATGCTATTAAGTCGTTAATACGATATACTAGCTTCTACCGCGGCGTTGTTTATAATCTAGTTTTTTATTTTAGATATTATTTCGATGTAAGTGTCCTGTAAACTACAGGACACTTCCTTTTCTGGTAGATACTCAAGTTATTAAGCTGAAATTGATTAATTTAAGGAGACTGTTTAAAAGCAATTTCCCAAAGTCCCCGAAGGGGTAGGCAGATTCATGTAGATAGTTCCCCTACACTAAATTTCTCGCCATATATATTTTATGTGACAACGTGACAGATGGCAAGACATGCGTCTTTGAATTTCTTCTCAAACGTGTGTAGTTTTCCTCTCCTCCTCCCCTCTCCTGTGTAGAGATGAGAGATGTAAAATGTGGATGAAATGAAGGAAATGTTTTCCTTCATTTCATTCTTTTCTCCTTCCTTCCATTCTTCATCTCTCGTCTCTACAGATAAATAGGTTAGGTTAACGCAAAAACTATAGAACGGGTTTGGATAAAATTTTGAATAAATTTTTATTAAAATTAAAAATGAAAGTGGGTGTGTGGGTATTACCTATACACCTCTGCCTACCCCTTCGGGTACCCTTGTGGGACGGCGTGAGGATATATTATATATTATTATAAAATTAATAATTAAAATTGGGCGCATGATCTTCTCAGCAGAAGGGTGTTATTGGCCTTCGATATTCAAACGTGTACCCCAGTTGCCAAAAGAGTAGCAGAAGAGACGTACCGAACTGAGGCAGTTCCAACAATTTTAAACAGAACGATCTTAATATGGCGGGTACCAAGGGGGTACTAGATCTCCAGCAAAACCACTCGAGCGAAGCAATGGACTCATGCTATTAAGTCGTTAATACGATATACTAGCTTCTACCGCGGCGTTGTTTATAATCTAGTTTTTTATTTTAGATATTATTTCGATGTAAGTGTCCTGTAAACTACAGGACACTTCCTTTTCTGGTAGATACTCAAGTTATTAAGCTGAAATTGATTAATTTAAGGAGACTGTTTAAAAGCAATTTCCCAAAGTCCCCGAAGGGGTAGGCAGATTCATGTAGATAGTTCCCCTACACTAAATTTCTCGCCATATATATTTTATGTGACAACGTGACAGATGGCAAGACATGCGTCTTTGAATTTCTTCTCAAACGTGTGTAGTTTTCCTCTCCTCCTCCCCTCTCCTGTGTAGAGATGAGAGATGTAAAATGTGGATGAAATGAAGGAAATGTTTTCCTTCATTTCATTCTTTTCTCCTTCCTTCCATCCTATTTATCTCTACAGATAAATAGGTTAGGTATTTAAGACGTAATAGGGTTACTGACAAACACATATTTAGCATTTATGATAGTTAGTTAGATAGGATTTCATCCATAGCGGCAGTTACACAAGAGCAAATTCCATGTTATCCGAGGATTGTAGGATGGTTTGTGGCTTTGTTCGTTATGCAGTAACCAAATCTTATTATTGTCACCATTACCTCACCCGCGATTTGTTTCTTTGTATCCTCTTTATTATTAACTACACTGTGATTGCTCAACGCGATAACGATCCTACTAACTCTTGCTAATGTTATAAATGTGAATGTAACTTTGTTTGTAACGCTGTCACGTAAAAACTGCTTAACCGATCATCATGAAACGTTATATACATATGTTCTAAGCTATTGTGAGGGATGTAGGATACTATTTATTACGAAAAAATATCGTGTACGGAGGATAAAAAAAATGTATTAGCAGGATTAGCATATGGATATTTTTTGTTCCGAAAACAAATCTAGATAAATTTAAACTAATTAAATTGATATTATTCGGGTTTAAATGCGGGCACATCTAGTATGTATTATTATATATTTATTTTTTCTCTTTATTTAAGTAGTTTTCAAATGCGAAATGAAAAAAAGATGCGTTGCTCTTTCACGCGAAACAACTGAACTAAATTGTACGAAATTGCGCACGGAGATACCTATAGTATAGCATATAAGATATGTTTATTTCGAAACAACATTATAAGTGAAGTCGCGGGCATTTGCTACTGTTCTAAATACGAAGGTATGTCCCTCTCTTACGTAAAAAAACTTTGTGTCAAAATTTGCCACACCGATAGATTATTAGAAAAGTAGAGGGGAAGAGAGGAAGAGGAAGACCAAGATTAACATACATTGGTCAGATCAAAGAAAAAATGTCTCTCATGACGTATAAGGAGGTCAAGGAGGTTGCGCTGGACAGAAGCGAATGGAGGGGACTGCATCAGAGACGCCGACAAGAGCCCAGCTCTTAAATTTGTGATGATGATGATAGATTGCAGCATGGAGTTCTTCAAGAAGGGTGTGAAAAGATTCCTGCAGGGTCGGCAACGCGCGAGTGATATCCCTGGTGTTGCAAGCGTCCATAGGCGGCGGTAACCGCTTACCATCAGGCGGACCGCATGCTTGTTTGCCACCCAAGTGGTATAAAAAAAAAAAAGATTATTAGCGGGAGTAATTCCTGGACATAGGATATATTCAACAAAAAAAAAAACCCCCAGAAAAATATTAACCAATGAAATAAAATTTAACTCGAATCTAACCGCGCGGCACATCAAGTATTTTGTAAGAAGTAATCTATCTCTCTATCTGGGAATGCTTACATCAAACGCTAAAGCGATATCTGGTGTTGCAAGCGTCCATAGGCGGCGATAGCCGCTTTGCCCCTCAAAACAAAATCCTCTTCAGCAGACTTTCTCAGATATGCCTTAAATATTGGCTAGCGTGAACGTTATCAGTAAATATTTTTGTTAATTAAGAGGAGCTGATCAAGCAAGTGGCACAAAAGGGAATTTGTTTCGAAGCCCCAAAAATGGCTATTAGACCACAGCTCAACACAACAAACACTTTACTAGAAAACCACACATAACCCAACTCCCCAATTACGTATACAAACACATAGACAATGCACTTCCTATTCCCATTATGTAAACAGCGTTCATTAGCCGATGCGCCGGTGATTCAGTAGCTTCCCCGGTTTTTGTGCGAGCAGGGTGTTCGCACCACGTGCTCTCGGCCATCGAACTCGTTGTTAAAGGAGTTACACCATTGTGCTGATACAGACTGCTTTTTATCAAACGTATGTACAGAGTAGCTTTTAGCTTGTCCGTTTCGTTTCCAACTTCTATCTAGTCAAATTAAGACTGAGTTAACTGAGGATTTTCACTCGAAGATTTTGGAAATTTTTCATTTGACCCTCCAGACATCATTAAACACATATCAGCACCCCGAGAACCCCTCGGCAGAGATGAGATAGTAGAGTGCAATAGAAAAGCGCGTATGAAATGAAAGCGGTTGAATAAAAGGTTTTTTCATTTGCCGTTGCCGTCTTTCAAGCGTTGTGCAAATGTATATATATATATATATATATATATATATATATATATATATACCTATATATATATATATATACCTAAGTACCTTGTAATGGTTTATAAAAATAATATATAAAAAAAACTGTACTTTGTTATGTTCAGAAAATTCATTGGATATTTCAGAAAAGGAACACCACTTTAGATATACCGAACTGATTTTAGAAATCAATGCCCGATATGTACTCGTACGTCTATTCATGTAGTATCACACTCATAAATATTTGAAGTGGGCGAGAATCGAATCCGTAACTATGAGCGCAATAAGAACACATCTTTTAAGAGAGGTAGGGCATAACGGGTTTCCCGTTCGAATTTGGAGCTGCCGACTGGGGCAGGACCTCCACCTTACATAAGTCCGTAGCCTAATAACACAATGTATTGTGTTGTGTTCCTACGCGGTGAATAAGGTTTCCTGTAATGAGCTCTTTGGGGAGGGGGGAGGATTTTTACATTGTGTCGGAAGCAGAGGGATTAAACCCATTATGCTGCCAACACACTATAACTCTCCGAACACAAAGTGGCAACGCGCAAGTGATACTTCGGTATCGTGAGCGTAAAAAGGCTATGGTAACCGTTTCCCATCAGGTGGGCCGTATGCTTGTTTGCCACTCAAAAAAAAAACCCCTTCCCATCTTTTCTCAGCGGCTGGTCTTTGGATGTAGGTATGTATTTAAACCCAATACGTAATGAATAAATACTAAATGTATAAATTCGGTAATCAAATATTTTTTTAAATTAACTGCCTTACAAGATCGGAATAAATCATAATGAATTATGACATAGATATTCAATTAGCATTGTCCATAAGGCATAAATCGTGCGCACGCCCACCGGCCGTATCGGCGCGATATCGGACATAAACAAACATTCGATAGACCACGTGGTGCGCGGCAAACTTTTTACACACGGGGTCGTTGCTCTCAACAGACGCTGCGTAATTAAGTGTTCATTATCTGTTCGCTGTTGCTATCATGGCGATCACTTGCCTTTTGCACACGTAATCGTTCCGTCCGCAGATTTGCTATGATCACTCATAATGTGAAAACCTGTGAGGAAATTTTTGTTCCGCCTTTACCCAAAAACTACTGAACGGAATTAGACGAAATTTGTCACAGAGATAGATTATTAGCTGGATTAACACATAAGATAACATACAATAAAAAAGTCGGTTTTACGGGCGAAGATTTTACGTGACAACGTCTTTTTCTCGGTAGAATATTTATTGATATGAATATAATTAAATTGCACAATAGGAACAAGGAATTGAATGAAAATAAGAATTGCACAAATTTTAACTATAGAAATATATTTTGTTTTCGGTGACTCATCGTAACGTTACCGGGCGTTACACTTTTTCATAAGTGACTCCCAGCCGCAACCTAATTTAAGACGTTGTCACGTCAACAAAACCTATCAATGGTGCTAAATTTCGTGCGGGTACAACTAGTTTTATCAAATGAATAAATTACAATACAAATTTACATACTCCCAAACTAAGCAGAGTTTGTACTATGAGAACTAGACAAGACACAGGATATTCGTGCTCATCATACAAATATTCACCGCCATCGGGAATCAAACCCGCCACCTGAAGCTTCGCTGTGAGGAACTCTAACCAGGCGGCCGCCTGTATTGATACTGTATGAATATATAATATTTTTTGCTTGAATATATTTAAAATAGAATCCATTTAATTAACTATACGACGAACGACTTTCGTTTATCTATCGATACGAGTTTTCTATAAAAATATATTACTGCCAACATATCATAAAGACATATTCCTTACGGTGTAGGCAATACATGTTTAATGATAATACATGTTTAATGACAATACTGATTAGGATCCCCTAACTTTTACTGACAATTTGAATGCATCCAATGTAATGTATGATGATTCATCATGACGAACTTTACGGTGAAAGATAATCTGGAAACTTTCATACGTTTCTGAAAAATTCTTTGGTGTATATCGTCGAACCATGGAACTTCACCACGGGACGTCACGTGACGACATTGGTGACGAAATGTGACGAGTTGATCAAAAGAAACCGTTGTGATCTACCTTTATTGCGACTACAACGTGTGTTAGGTACTAATGTCATGTAATTACAGTTGATTTTATTTTACTTTTATAATTAAAGCGATATTCAATTACTTAAGTGATTACACACCACGAGTTTAACATGAAGGAAACAACGAAACCCGCATTCGTTGGAGAAGAAATGGAGAAGTATGTATAGTCGTGGTCGAGAAACAGGGATGTACTCGCCATTTGTCTCGATGGCACCCTAAATATATCTTCTACGGAAAAGCGGGACTCGAGGCAGTGACGTAGCTAGGTAACCAAAGGTCCTGGGGCAAAAAATTAACTTGGGCCCCAAACAATTCAAAATCGTTTGTTCCTTATTCGACGAACTCCAGATTTGTCGTAATCCAGATTCGTCGTAATATAGTCGACTCCATAATAAAATTACAAACCAAATACTCATTGTAATTTATTTTAATATAATAAACAAATTTAAACTAAGTTGCCATTATTAAAGTCTCGTGGAACCTGGTTTCTTTATATTCAGAATGTGGATTTTTTTTTTCACTAGATCAATATTTATATACATACTAGCTGTTCCGCCCAGCTTCGCCCGGGTAAAAAAAATGAACTTCCTGAAACACGATCGCAGCGCCACCTATCGGGTCCAATTGTGATGTAACCTATCCTATCTTTTATGTTGGATCAAACTGCACACGGTGTGCAAATTTGATTGAAATCGGTTAAGTAGTTTAGGAGTCCATTGAGGACAAACATTGTGACACGAGATTTATATATATTAAGATATATTTATATATAAGTCAGAGTCCGAGGGTCCCGGAGCAATGCGCTGTCTAGCCCTCCGGTAGCTACGCTTGACTCGGGGACCCTTGTAGGGAGGCGTGAACTATATATTATATTATCCTTGTTTTACGTAATCCTTGCAGAAAAATTACCTATTTATTTAACAACATTTGTATATGCCTACAATTGTATATGCCTAATGATTTGAAAAAAGTAACCATGGAGTTTCTTGCCGGTTCTTCTCCATGGAAGCGACCAACCCGAACCATTCTTCTTTTTCGACGTTTTATAAGTGCCCACCTGGGCCTATGTGAAATAAAAAGATTTTGATTTGATTTGATTTGAACACGCGTGGTTAACGTCTTGTCATCCTAATTTCCCATTGAGTCATCGATCACGACTAAACACGAAGGCAAGAGTGTTGTATACCATCGTCTCAGCCACGTCGTCACCAAAAATACGCCAATCATGGTCATAGAAGTTCAGAAAACCCGACCATTGACTCGGGAACTGAAGTCAGCGGTCAAACACCCAACATTGGACATGTCAAGGTCTGGGTTAATTATATAATTTTCCAGAGGTTTCCACGGAACCAATTACATTTTATCAACGTATTTCGTCTCCACGCAATTAAGAAAAAGTATAGATACCTGCTAAGAAAAAATAATCTTACTGATGGTGTGAGCTGTATCGAAATGCGTTTAGTTTCTTTTATTAACTGGCTAACGAGCCAGCATATCGCCTTATGGTAAGCGGCTACCGTCGCCTATGAATTGCAACACAAGGGTGGCAACGTATTATATCACGTTGCCGAGTTAGAATCTTTTCACACCCTTCTTGAAGCACACTAGGCTGGGCTTAAAAGTCGCGACTGAAGGACTTTATTTTAAAGTCATGTATGGCTATAACTAATGTTTGAGTATTATCGGTACACACTAATTACGTATCAGTGCACAGGCACACTAAAATTAATAGAGTCGGGTCATACTCCCAGCATCCCGCGACCCCCTCGACTAGAAATTGGTGGGGCGCGTGGATGGCACTATCTATAGCGGAGTATTCTGTGCTCCAGAGACAATTGTCACAGATAAGAGCGTCATGGCTCCTGTCTATGACGCAACTGTTGGCTTATATAAATGTCTGCAAGGTTCATTGTCCCATCGTTCGGGGTCAATAATATGCCTAATATTCATGTTGCTATTTACGAAACTTGGCATTAATATATCCAATATTGACTTTATGTTAATGAATGAAGAATGTATTCAATATCGAATGCTGTTCATTAATAGAATGTCTAACTCCAACTAACGTTGCATCGTAGTACAAAAGTACTAACACTGCAACTACTAATTAAGTAATCAGGTACAGTCAGCATTACAATTCAATACATTATATTGGCAAATGGTTTAAATTAATTCTCTTCTAATACGATAATATCAAGAGTAAAAAAAATAAAAATTATTTTAACTCAAAATATATTATAAGCTTAAAATAGACGCCTACAGTTTCTTGTATATCGGTGCCAGCACATAAGAAAGGCCAATAGCACATATAGACGTGTAGAATCCATAACTTTCTTTTTTATATAATAATATAATATAATATATCCTCACGCCTTCACACAAGGGACCCCAAAGGGGTAGGCAGAGGTGTATAGGTAATACCCACACACCCACTTTCCGCCAGAGGTATATTAGGTGCCAACGTGACAGATGGCGAGTCCATCGCCGTTACTCAAGCACGACTATACATACGCCTGTGAATTTCTTCTCAGACGTATGCAGGTTTCCTCTCGATGTTTTCCTTCACCGTAAAGCTCGTGGTGTGACTAATCACTGCACTTAAGTTCAGAAAAACTCATTGGTACAGTCGGGATTCGAACTTGCGACCTTTGCGTCGCAGGCAACTGCTCGAACCCCTCGGCTTTTCTTTTTTAAGTCGGTGAAAATGAAGTAAATTCAAACATAGACGAGAAATTTGAGTCCAATCGAACGTCTGGAGAGAGCTATGCTCGGAGTCTCTCTGAAGGATAAGATTCGCAACGAATACATCCGACAGAGAACCAAAGTTATCGACATAGCACAAAGAATTAGCAAGCTGAAGTGGCAGTGGGCCGGCCATATCTCGCGAAGACAACCGCTGGGGTAAACGTGTTCTTCAGTGGAGACCTCGACTAGGCAAACGTAGTGTAGGACGCCCTCCGACCAGGTGGGATGACGATTTGCGAAGGACTGCTGGCAGATGCTGGATGCGGCAAGCTGAAGACAGGGCGCTATGGCGCTCATTACGGGAGGCCTATGTCCAGCAGTGGACTAGAGTGGGCTGATGATGATGATGAACGTCTGGAAGAGGTAGGTACTTTTTGAGTATCGAAGATTTGACCCACACATATGTACATACATGCATAAATACACACATTCATACAAACATATTAACAGGGCAAGTTAAATAAAAGCTTGTAAAACGCAAGACCCGCAATGTGGAGTTCAATGAATTTTGGTGTGAGAATAAATACGCGGTGTTCTTATTAATGGTTCCTGGAAACGAGGGCTTTATCCCCTCTCGCTAAATATCGCACGACTCACTTGCTTTTGACGTGATTCAACTCATGTAGGTTTTATAACAACAAAAATGCTGCCAACATTGTGCAATGTTGCACGCTTTTAAAACAAAATAAAAATAATATTATCATTTGAAAAAGGTCTTTAGAAACCCTGTCATTAATCCATAATTTTTCAGAATACATATAAAACTATAAATAATTTAATTAGCTTGAATTTGCATGCGGTCCGCATGATGGTAGTGACTATCGTTGCCCTATAACCTTGAAATGAATTTTGTTTTTTTTTTTCTTATTAATATTTTCATTATTTTTTTTATTATTTTATATTATATGATATTTTCAAATGATTTTAAAGAGATACCGACCGAGAGTAACGACAAAATCATGATTACAAAATCGTACCCTAGTCTACTTCCATGCTTTGCTCAACTGGGTACAATCATTTATCATAACTAGCCTAGTTAGGAAACCAACATATGCTTATGAAGGATTTTAAGGCAGACGTGGTGGAGCCAGAAAAAAATTACCAATGGAAAATTTTACGCGAACAGCGAGCACAAACCGCGAAGTACAGTGGCAAATACTCGTAGAATAAATTTGTGCTTTTGCAGCAAGCCTTGTCACCAACCATGCTTATCCGAATGAAGAGAATTTTAAGAGAGGTAGGGCATAACGGGTTTCCCGTTCGAATTTGGAGCTGCCCGACTGGGGCAGGACCTGGCAGGACCTCCACCTTATAGAAGTCCGTAGCCAAATAACACAATTTATTGTGTTGTGTTCCTACGCGGTGAACAAGGTTTCCAGAAATGAGCTCCTTGGGGAGGGGGGAGGATTGTTACACTGTGTTGGAAGAAGAGGGATTAAACCCATTATGCTGCCAACACACTGTAACTCTCCGAACACAGAGTGGCAACGCGCAAGTGATTGCAAGTGATAAATAGGCTACGGTAACCGTTTCCCATCAGGTGGGCCGTATGCTTGTTTGCCACTCTTGTTGTATAAAAAAAAAAAGAAGGCTGCATAGAGGTGGAAAGTGATAGATGGCGCAGGGGCGAGCTACAGTGGTAAGCCATTGAGCCGCAACATGTTTGGACTTGCCTCGGTGAACTCGCGGTGTAATTCGCACATCGTACTGACGGTGAAATCGCCACTCATTGGGGGGAACGTACTGTAAATTGGAGCGGCGTGTGTGGTGATGTGACGATGGCATGAGGACGGTGTTATGAGTTCAAACCTGCAGTTCTATGATATTGTAAATGCACGCTACTGGGAATGTTTTGCGGATGTTTATTCCTCTTTCACGCAAAAACTACTGAACAGAATTGGATTAAATTTGCCACAGAGATAGATAGATTAGCTGGATAAAAACAATGTTATAATCAAATCAAATTTAACGCAATGAACCGCGGGACGCATCCAGTAGAGATAAAAGTATTTACTATAGTGGATCACGTAGTGAAACGTGGAAATTTTAAGATTTTTAATTATCTTAAAAATTACTTTGCTAGTCCCTAAAAATAGAAACTGTATTGAAGTCATGTACATAAGCTTTATTTACGTCGATTCTGTTTAATAATTTATTGAACAATTAATTATCAAATAGTGCTTGGATTTTCATATTATTTACCACTAGCTGTCCCGCCCAGCTTCGCCCGGGTGAAAAAGTAAAATTTCCTGAATCACGATCGCAGCGCCACCTATCGGGTCCAATTGTGTTTTTAAGTTGGATCAAACTGCGCACGGTGTGCAGATTTGATTGAAATCTGTTAAGTAGTTCAGGAGCCCATCGTGGACTTGATTGCCATAAAAAAGGTTATAGTGAGTCAATCTTAAAAGATAGACATATGCTGTCGCAGACTTTTTTTTAGAACACACACAAAGCTCTCAAAAAGGAATCTTTTTTCCCGTTCTGGCAACATTATTCATTTATGCTTCGCTCCTATTAGTCGTAGCGTGATGTTATATAGCCTAAAGCCTTCCTAGAGAAATAGACTAACCAACACAAAAATAATTTTTCAATTCCAACCAGTAGTTCCTGAGATTAGCGCGTTCAAACAAACAAACAAACAAACTCTTCAGCTTTATAATATTAGTATAGATTCAGTTTGCTTGGTGAAATTTGAAAATGACTGAAATTTGAAACTTTGAAACTGAAATTTCTACACTAAAATATATCTCTGGCGGAAAGTGGGTGTATGGGTATTACCTATACACCTAGTGGTAGGCAGACCACTTCGGGGACCCTTATGGGAAGGCGTGAGGATATAGGTTCCATCTTCACGACTCACATTCCCAAGATATTCATGAAAGAGAATAGAATTCGTTTCTCTGATACCACTATACCTGCTTCAGTTCAGTATAATTTAGTAACGTTTTTTTTATAGATTTACTTCTATTTCAATGTGATTTCATCAACGCATGCAAGCGTGGTTCTCGACTAAGTTGAGAATTGACGTTTAATTTCACCGTAAACCTTTTGTTGTGAAAAATCATTGTGCTTTCCGAAAGAACTTGACCGACAGGGTTTGAATCTGCCAATTGGTTTAACTAGTGATCACTTAAACCACTGGGCTAGCACGGTCATATTAGATACAACTTTCCTAAAGCCTTGGTATACAATTTACATAATTAATACAAAATTTATAATACAATTTAAAAAATAAAAGAAAATTGATATTCTCAATACAAAAACATAGGTCTCAGGTAAACGTACTTTAGACTTCGTATATGATATTGAACCCATAGCTATATATAAATTAAAATAATTAATTCGCCAAAGGTAAGCACCTAGACGAAGCACCTACATTATTTGGGTTGAACGACCCTTTAATTGGGAATTAGCGGGCGACAATTTAATATTGAAAGCAAATTTAAACAATTGACAATATTCAATAATTAATGTCGCGTTCGCGTAGTCTGCAACGCAAAGATTACAAGTTCGAATCCCGACTGTACCAATGAGTTTTTCTGAGCAGTGATATTAGTCACACCACGAGCTTTGACATGAAGGAGAACATAAAAAGAAGCTTGCATAAGTTAAAGAAGAAATTCAAACAAACTGCTGTGCAGTGCTGGGAACAGGCGATGTACTCGCCACCTGTCATATTGGCACTGAAAATATTATATCTCACAAAATTGTTGTCTGGGTATGACAAATCTCTGCCCACCCTGGGAAGGCATTAAGTATAATAAAATTATACAATCGATATTTAAATAATTTGAAAGAGGTATGTAAGTCTAGAGATAACTGCCAGTCTTCTCTCTCTGCCTACCCCCTGAGGAAGTCAGCGTGGTGATATATATTTAAATGATAGATTTATTGAGCAAAATAAAACATGAAAATATCACGTCCGGTCATATAATTTATGTATTAAGTTAAGTAGTATAGTTTAAGTAGAGTCAATTAGAGCCGTCGTGGCCGAGTATTTAAGTAGTCAATTGCAATTTTAAGATTATAGGTTCAATTCCCGGTGGTCTGTGAGTTTGACCAATGAGTTTTTCTGTACTTAAGTATACAGAGTGATACGCCATTAGGTTTACGGTGCAGAAAAATGGTGAGAAATCCTACATTCATCTGAGAAAACCACGAAATCACGTTTCCCCCTAAGGGTTAAGGGGAAGCGTGATCTGATGGTGCTATAACCATATTTCCGCCAGATATATATTTTAGGTGCCAACGTGACAGATGGCGAGTCCATCGCTGTAACTCAAGCACGACTATACATACACCTTTGAATTTCTCCTCAAACGTATGCGGGTTTTCTTTGGATGTTTTGTGTAATCAATTTGTGAACTAAAGTAATTGCATATTGCTTTAATTATAAAAGTAAAATCGGATCAACTGTCATTATATGACATTAGTACCTAACACACGTTGTAGACGCAATAAAGGTAGATCACAGCGGTTTCTTTTGATCAACTCGTCAGATTTCGTCACCAGTGTCGTCACGTGACCGTCCCGTGGTGAAGTTCCATGGTTCGACGACCGGCCAAATATTTTTAAACTACAAAAAAAATCTGCACTCATCCTATTATGATGTCATACCTTGCTCGACAACTTTACAAGGACTCTCATTTCGCGTAAGTACCCACCAATCAGCCTATTATGTTGGGGAATTTGACTATTCGCATAATAAACTAATAATAACAAAGATTATTTATGGATGTAGGCAATAAAAAAACAAGCTAATTATACGTAGCATTTAAGTATTCAAAAATGAATTAATTTCCTTATGTCCAGAATAGTTATAATCTAGAAACAATTAATACTCTATTGCGGGTATAGAATAAAAACTTAGTCGACCACGAGCAAACGAGATTACGAGGAACAGCATTGCGAAATTCGAAATACAAAATGGCGCGTTTTTTTTCTATCTGTGATGCGTGCCAAAATAAACTGGCGGTCGTTCGTTGACCCCGGGCGTGTTGACCCGGCGCGGGCGTGACGTCACGTGACGTAGTGGCCGTGACGTTACAACATGGCGGAAAGTACTTGTGCCTACGTAGTTGCGATGTTGGTGCGCGGCCATTATTAAATTGACCACGCTCAAGGTTCCTTTTTATTGCCTGCGGAAGGATACATCATATTTGCGGATATTCAAAGTCAAACGCTCACGTAATGACTAATGGAGTTCTTATGTTAATGAAATTCATAACACAAATAAAATGTCGTAAATGTTCGTGAGTAGAAATATAATTTGACATTTAACTGATTTAACTGCGACTAAAATATATCTCTGGCTTTCTTATATGCCCAGTTAGGCAGATAGAGTGGAGCGTCAGTTCTCTCACACCCTTCTTGAAGAACTCCATGCTGTACTCTACTCTCCAGGGAAAACCACAACGGGGAGCTCATTCCACAGCCTGAGCGTTCGCGGAATGAAACTCCTTTGGAACCGCGCAGTGCGAGACCTTTGTGGTGCCAAGGTATGGGGATGAATTCCTCGTCGATTCATCCGCATTCATTAATATCTTCGTATACGTTCGGCAATTGCGAGAACTCTTGACGTTAAATGATCGATCGATTCGATGCTTGATTGGATACAGTTTCTGATTTGTATGATACAAAAGTTAATAATAATAAAAGGTTTAGTAATATTTTCACGCGTTCGCAATGAAGACGATGAAAGGAATTGAGGACACCATTTTGAGTTTGAATGTTTTCTGAATATGAAACCTCATTCGGACAGTGCGAATGCTAATGAAGCTTTTTGAAGGCAAAGTTCGACGGCCTTTCTATATGAAGGTGCCTAAAGTAACCTAGATTTTAAAAGCTATTCATGTTTTGTTGCTAATTCGCAGAAATTTACTTCTATGCGATTGCTATTCAAACAACTAAAATGGTATACCGTGCGTGAACTTCGTGGGGGTGTATTCTGGTTGTGTTGGAAATGGGGTGTATATAAATATTTTTTTCATGATATTATAATATGATTATTTAGGAGGACTAAATGAACTGATCTATCAACAGTGAACAGTCATCGTGAGGAAGAAATAAAAAGTCGACACGCTGTTAAATATATCTAAAGCGAAAAGAGGGAGCTTAAGACTACTACATGGGAAGGCTTGAAGGTAGTTAGGTAGTTGATATAAATGTCTTCTTGTTTTAAATAAAATAATGTAATATAAGAAGAATATAAAAAGAAGAAGAAATATGTATCATAATTTTGTAATGGAAATACTAGACAGGCATATTGTTCAGACGAAATCCTTTTCTTTTTACGTTCACACGTCTCATTGTATGGGAATGACATAACTTTTCCGGCTCTTGAAGTATAACGTAACGCCGTATAATGTATTTCGTAACGCCGTATATTGTATAACCCAACGCCGTAGAATGTATAACGTCACACCGTATTGTATATCGCAACGCCGTATAATATATAACGTAACACCGTATAATGTATAAAGTAACACCGTATAATTTATAACGTAACACCGTATAATGTATAACGTAACACCGTATAATGTATATCGTAACACCTTATAATGTATAAAGTAACACCGTATAATGTGTAACGTAACACCGTATAATGTATAACGTAACGCCGTATAGTGTATAACGTAGAACCGTATAATGTATACCGTAACACCGTATAATGTTTAATGATACGCTGTATAATGTATAACGCTTAACGTAAAATGTACAATGGATAACGTGAGCGTAACATAGCAACTGAGTGAAATATAATTCATTGCACATCCTTCTTAAACCTCATCTCTTCTACTCATCTTGAAATTTCTTATTCTTAATATATAATTATATATATAATAAATTCTTAATATATAAATAGAACTTTAAATTTTATTCAAAACTATCATTCGATATATTCAACAGGTAATAAACCCTTTAGATTCAAACAGCGTATGAAAGGTTCCGTATTCCGTATCGGAATAACGACATTGATGCATTATCGAGATGCTTGTATCCCACTTGTAAGTAACGGGTGTAAGACCTTAGACCTGAGCGTAAATCCTTCATGCGATTTTATCGCAGATGGTTGCAGAATAGGCCCGCGCCGCGAACGGTCGACCTACATTCCGGTCGTGAGGATATGACCTCGTCAAGTTTATGGCCAATACCGAACAGATACAACAACAGCCAAGCGACTTTAGACTCTATCTGCTTGGAATAAAGAACTAGGGTAGGCGACGCCAATAATATATTGTTGAATGAAATTAGCATGCTCGCTAATAAATGCTCCTGCCTAGTTTCCAAGACAATGGGGCAACTGTACATTTGTTTTTGCGGTAGTTAAATAGCTCATCTACATAATAGATAATAGAGAAGAAAGCCTTTAAGTATAAAAGCTTTCTACATATATAATGTGCGTTCTTAGATATTTTGATTACATATTTCAAGCTATATTAGATGTATTAGGCAGAAAATAATGTAATAATGTCATCTTAAATATGCGACTTGTCTACCGCGAGACTTTATCTGTCATTGATATTTGACATTGACATTTCGTGTTGATTGACACTTGACAGATTAGTAGTTGATTTCTAATGCGTTCATAATTCGGGCAATTGGTGATTGTATTTCCCATTTAGATTTACTGGTTTTACGTTGTCTAATATATACTAATACTAGCTGTGCCCGCGACTTCGTCGGCGTGGACAGCTTTTTTATCTTTCGTAAAAATGTTTTTTTTTTCAATAAAAAGTATCCTATGTTACTTCTAATACCTCCAAGAATATGTGTACAAAGTTTTATAGTGATCTCTAAAGTAGTTTTTACGTGAAAGCGTAACAAACAAACTTACATTCACATTTATAATATTTGTAAGATTATAAAGAGGAAAGGTTTGTATGTAAGTATGTTTGTAAGGAATTGGCTCAAAAAGTACTGGGCCGATTTAAGACATTCTTTCACCATTTGAATGCCACATTATTACCGATTAATAAAGGCTATTTAATATGTATAGTACTTAATAAATACTTGTGTAGTATTCATCACATTCTTTCGTGATAAACCTAAACGCAACACTTCTAAAGTTATTGGTGCAGTCAGGATTCCAATATGCAATATTTAAATTATAGGCGACTACTCTAACCACTCGGCCACCAGGCATTTAAAGAACTGTCTCTTTAAAGCGGATCTAAACGCCGAACACTCCACATGACTCAGTGTTGCCAAAGTTCCGCGGATGCAATGCTTATGACGTCCGCAGTGTCGATAGATAGTTAGACAAGTCGTGCGTTAAGCAACTGACGTTCTCTGATGTAAACAGGATTTGTATATCATTGCCGACAGGGTTTATACTAGATTGCTCATGGGCAAACATACTTACGTATTTCACTTTATATACTAAGTCTAATTAATTTATATCAATAACTTACTAACGCTCTAAATGTGAAAGTATGTGAGGATGTTAGTCGATCGCGCAAAAGCTATATAACGGAATTGGATACGATTGGGCTCAGTGGTAGATTGTATAAGCTATATTATCTGCCAATAAAAGAGTTTACGAAGGTGAAACCGCGAGGCAAAGCTAGTCTATTATAAATAAATGAGAAAGCTTGGATGGACAGATGGATGTCCGTACATCCATCTGTCCATCCAAGTGTTTTATACTCTTTTTATACTTTTATAAACTCAATCACGCCAATACCGAAGCGAAAATTGCCTGGATTGGAATGGAACGTTAAACTATTAATAAGGCATTTATAATATCAGTAATCAATGTGTACCAATAATACTCAAACATTAGAGGAAGGTTGCTATATGGAAGAATAGAGGGGCGCGTCTTCGTGGATGGCTATCTATATCTAGTCGGAATAGAACAGTTGCTCAAGCACGTGACTGGGCACAATGATAAATAATAATAATAATATATCCTCACGCCTTCCCACAAGGGTCCCCGAAGGGGTAGGCAGTGGTGTATAGGTAATACCCACACACCCACTTTCCGCCAGAGGTATATTAGGTGCCAACGTGACAGATGGCGAGTCCATCGCCGTTACTCAAGCACAGGAAGCAAATAAATATAAAAAAAAATGTATTTACATTCAAAGTTGAAAAAATTTTGTTATATCCACATTTTTGCTACTTAGAACCCTAACAATAAAGTTGTACATGCAGAATCTAACCATTTTTTTTAATCATATTAGCCCATATCCATATGTCAAAAGCCCATAAACCAAGTTTCTATGTGAGTATTACTAGTTCCTTTAATAATGTAGTTATCTTATATCATTTTATCTTTGGAGCTATTTGTTTTATTGCACCGTCATGAGGAAATTTTCACAACACATGAAGAAATCTTGACAATCGATATAAATAAAATACCCGGGACAATTCAACACAAATTGACCTAGTCCCATGTTAAGCAAATCTTGTGTTATGGTAACTAGACAACGATATATTTACTTATATAGATAGATATATACATAAATACATAGGACATCCAAGACTAAGGTACAAATACTTTATTTTTTAATAGTAAATTTTCTTGCAGTAAATGTACGAGCTGGGAGCTCAGCTATATCGTACATTCATCTAATGTATTTCCACTTTTAACCTCATTCAAGATTTAGTTCCGTAAGATCCAACTGCTAACATCGCGTATTGATTGGGCTCGGCTAGGGATGGCTTCGCTCTTTATGCTAATAAACTACGATTAAATAATTAGGTGGCAAAAACTAAATTTATGTCAAAAAAAGATTACGTTCTTCTTTTTTCCTATTTCACTCTATACTTGTATTATTGCTTAGCTTCTGTTTTCTATTTTAGTTATATTTTTTTTACATATGTACTTATTAGGTAACAAGTAATTTTGTAATTTCCGTCATGTGTATTTTGTGCTTGACTAAACATTATTTTATTTTTTTTATTTATTTATAGATGTCAAATAACTATTAAAAAAACTTTCACCCGCGCTAAATTACTTTTTTTTACAATAATAATAATTCACAGCATCTACAATAGACAGATGTATAACTGACTACTTATACGTAAAATACTTGACACAAATTAATTAATTTGGTTGATTTTTGTCTTTTATCTTTGTGCCAAATTACATTCAATTTCAAAGCTTATAATTTATCTTTGTGTAACAATTTAAAACCTATTTAGGGTTGTGGCATTTTTGCAAACAGCAATGGACTCAACTTCTTTTACGTTGGCACGGCATATTTCAGGCAAAAATAGATATTTATGCTTCACACCTGCCTACATATATGGGGACTTTTCTAGGAAGATGTATGTACACCTAGTACCCAGTTATTTCGTTGGTACTTACGATAGATCCCTACGTTCTCAAGTTTCAAAGGCCACCCATAGTGAAAAAAAAGAATGTATATTTGTAATATTTATTATGTAACTTAGGCATTTCTGTGGCCTTCATATTATGTTTCCTAATATTAAGATATTAAGCTGGTTATAATTATTTTTTATTTGTCGACAGCCCTATCGAATCAAAGACAGCGATAATGTAACGGTTGCCCTACAAACTCCCTCCTACAACTAACGAGACATTACGCGTAACTGCATCAGCAACGTTCTCATGAATACTGTCAACCTACATGCGTATTACCGATGTGGAATGCGTAAACCATCGACGTTATGTGATCCTGGTACCTGTCTATAAGTAAAGGATCAATTTGTAACATGATAATAATAATAATGATGATACATTTTCACGTCCCATAAGGGTCTTCGAAGGGGTACGCAGAGGTATAACACCCACTTCTTGCCGGTGATTGATTTAGGTGCTTATGTGCCAGATAGCGAGTCCATTGGTGTTTCTGAAGCACGAATATACTTTGAATTTCTTCTCAAACATTTTCCTATTGATGTTTACCTTCACCATTATTAGGTAAGATTGTACTTCTACCCTATAACATATATATGTATAAGATAAGCTTTGCTGAACTTATGTACAATGATTAATCACATCACAAGCTTTACTGTAAAGGAAAACATCGAGAGGAAACCTGCATAAATTATTGAAGAAATTTATACACGTATTTTATTGTACATGAAAACGCCATCTGTCACATTGGCACCTGGGTATGTACGAAAGGTGTGAAGATGTTGACCAGTTTTTTTCTACAGTAATGTGGCAACCAAGCGACCCGACTGATGTTAAGCAATCACGCGCTGTATGCTGTCCTGAAGGTACGTAGGTGTCCGCTTCTGCCTGACTCCCGGAAACCTGATTCATCGCGGAACACGCCACTTCCCGGAAATATCGCCATTTGCGTGCGAATTCTGAAAGATTGAGTTACCTATTGCTCCAGTCGGGTAGCTCCAAATTTGAACGGGAAATTCGTTGTGACATAGCTGTCAAACTTTTAAATAGCTTAACTGTCAAATATGGTATATCGGAATGGAATATTTCGGCTCACATTGACGGGCGGTCAGACAAAAACGAAGTTGCCAGCTATATACTTAAGCTATCAGTAACGGTTGACCCACATACAGTCACTTCACTTAGCGAGTTAAATAACTGTTATTCTCGACATCCTGATATGGGGCCTCTCGGAAAATGGATGGTGAGATAACGGACGTGTGGTGATGACTCCTTATCTCCGCAATGGACGGGGTAAATATAAATAATCACCCTGGCTGTTGGCACGTTGCAGGGTTGGCACGCACTAATCAAATTAAAGCGTTCAAGTTGTCGTTGAAGATAAGATTACTCTATGTTGTAGTGGAGTATTAAAAGAAAAAAGTAGATTGAATAGAGATTTAAAGGCGATGGATTCTCCATCAATCACGTTAGCAACTAAAATACATCTCTGGCTGGAAGTGGGTATGTGGGTACTACCTACCCCTTTGAGGCCTACCCTTGTAGGAAGGCGTGAGGATATGTATACTATACTTCAGGGCTATACCAAGACGCTGAAACGTAACGCTATTCCAACGAAAGGGACAGATGAATAGAAGCCATAGATCAATCTGTTTCGCACTTTTGAATAATGATGTCAATAACGCGTCATGACAGCCATATCTTCCTATAGCCATATTTACCTTCAACAGAAGTTGAAAGAAAATCATCAACATTCAATGAAGATGGTTCTTGGAAGCTATCACCCACCCATTACGAGCCATACACACGGACGGACGTATGTACATGGGACCTAACTTTATATAGAGAAAATTGGCG
This sequence comes from Drepana arcuata, assembly GCA_016069955.1. NCBI lineage: Eukaryota > Metazoa > Arthropoda > Insecta > Lepidoptera > Drepanidae > Drepana > Drepana arcuata. Next base: position 41,497 of record JACCPG010008892.1, read on the forward strand.
CGTTGACGATACAGATATGGGTGACAGTCGTGAAGCTCCGCAACGCCTTTTGTCGAACGGTTCTTATGGTATACGCTGTTACCAGAATATCTGTCATGCGATAATATTGCTAACGAGATAGGTCGAACAACTGTTTTAAATATATCACGTTGTGTTTAGATTTAAATTAAGAATTTATCCTGACGCTTTCCCACAAGGGTCCCCGAAGGGGTGTGAAAAGATTCCTGCAGGGTCGGCAACGCGCGAGTGATACCCCTGGTGTTGCAAGCGTTCATAGGCGCCGGTAACCGCTTACCATCAGGCGGACCGTATGCTTGTTTGCCACCCAAGTGGTATAAAAAAAACCCACACACACTTTCCGCCAGAGATATATTTTAGCAAATATGCAAGCTGACAATTTCAAGAGCCGTGGTCGAGTGGTCCGAGGTTCCTGCAACACAGATTCAAATCTCGACTGTATTGCCTTCGAGTAGGATAATCATAAACAAAACACAACATAGCAAACATCTTCGAGTATAGAACGAGGACTGACGTGACTGTACACCGTCAGTTTTTCGGCAAATTGATCACTGAATGCCTTTCGAAGTTTTTAGCCTCGTTAGGCGAATTATGTAAAAAAAACCTTTGTTTATAAACCAAGCGATTGGTTGATTACCGTCATTAGACTTAGTGTGCCAAATGTAACGGGACATGAAGCTTCCTGCGCGACCTACATATGAAAGCATCAAGAATTGCTTGAAAAAAAAAATAACTAAGAAAGTCGATGCGTGGGTTTTATAAAAGGATCTTTCCTCATGAGTCATGGATTGTGTAATTCCACAAATATTTCGGCCGCTTGTTTGTTTACATCGAGTGAATTTGGGTAATTTTCGATCCGATGTAGCAAAATGTTGTGGTTAATTTTGAGAGGGTGTTGTTTTACCTACACCTTCGCCTACACTTCGGAAGGCGTCAACATATAATAATAATAAATAAATATATATCCTCACGCCTTCCCACAAGGGCCCCGAAGGTGTAGGCAGAGGTGTATAGGTAATACCCACACACCCACTTTCCGCGTGAGATATATTAGGTGCCAACGTGACAGATGGCGAGTCCATCGCCGTTACTCAAGCACGACTATACATACGCCTTTTTTTTTCTTAATTTCTTCTCAGACGTATGCAGGTTTCCTCTCGATGTTTTCCTTCACCGTAAAGCTCGTGGTGTGACTAATCACTGTACTTAAGTTCAGAAAAACTCATTGGTACAGTCGGGATTCGAACTTGCGACCTTTGCGTCGCAGGTAACTGCTCGAACCACTAGGCCACCACGGCTCCACGGATAATAATAATATATACATACATATAATAATAATACATACGGACAGACATACATATCACCACGCCGGGTTCTCGCGGACCTCAGAAAGAACAGAGCGCCAGTTCTCTCCTGACTTACAGCCCTTTTCGCTTTAAGCACATTCATCAGTCTTAGTTTCGAATACTCTTGACGATCTTGAAAGTCTAATATATAATAATAGCAGTGAATATTATATATAAATAAAGAGCGGAAGATGTAGACCAAGTTTTACAATAAATTTGTCGGAACAAAGAAAAGGTGTCGCGTTGGACCGAGAGACAAAGGAACAAGTAGCGTTAGAGACAACAAGATCCCAGCTCTTAAATATAGTATAATGAAGATAAATCTACACCAATACCTTTTTAACTCCAGATAATCAACATTACTACCTAACATGGCGATGCTGGTAGAATTCTCCAACGGTCTTCTCGGACGTATACAGGTTTCCTCACAATGGTTTCCTACACCAGTCAGGAAAATCTCGTAGACTACCGGTTTCAACCTATCATGACCAGTTAAACCATAATGACCACAAATGATGTTGACAAAAATAATCTACGAAGAGACATTTTATTCCTAAAGTGTTGTATACACCCCCGGAATTCGCAAAGTCAACAGAGGATGAAATCTAAGATGCTATGCCACGTCATTTGAAATGTACGCGAGCTAGTGTTGCAAATGTATCTCTTTACTTTAGTCGTATTATCTTCCTTGGGACGAAGTTTTTCTCGTCCCTTCCAACAGTTTCCCGGCAATCCATCTAAATCGATCGTACTAACAGGCGACCTGCCCCAACAACTCGATTGACTTCCCGATCGGCTAAACACGGCAGTTAGGTCGCCATAAATGTCACCTCCGGGGTCCCAGGTTCGATGTCCGTAACGGTACCGCAACTGGGTCACAAGGCTTCGCTAATATCGTACCGTTAGCGATCATAAGATGAATATTTGTATCTACCACCGACCACAGTTACAAGACCTTTAAGTATGCCTTAAAACCTCACGAATCGCTGGGATTTGACCTATTGTGCGGAGGCTGGCAGATCAAGGTATTTTGGTATCGTATGTAATCCAAGAAGGTTGTACCAAATGAGGTTACATAACTGTCCGACACGACACGTGCGGCGGAACGGAGGTGTTATCATGTTCTAAGCACCCAAGTGCGCAGAGAAGCTGAGTTAGTGTATACTTGTAAGCGCTACGATCTAATGGGGCGGTTCTTAAGAAGAAATCTGGGACAAAGGGTTTTGTAAAGTATGTAACTATTGTAAAAAAATAAAATTATCGTCATCACGAATATACTAATAATGTTGCATGCTGCGACAGTGTTTGAATAAGGATTTATTTATGACGATCTCCAATCACGTTCTAACTACCTAGATCAAATCGACATTCAAGGACGGGAACGTCAAATGCGAACCATTTGATGGTAAGCAGTTTTCAATGCACCTATGGAAGCTTACAACACCAAGGGTATGACTTACGCGTGCAGACCGTGCAGAAATATCTACACACCCTTCTTGAAGAACTGTGCTCTTTAGGGAAAACCTCAACGGGGAAACAGCCTGTGCGTTGACGGAAGCTCGTCAGAAACCGCAGTGCTAATTATATCAAAAATCCCTCGGGTGAAAGAAAGGTAGAACAGGCGTACAGTCCCCGGTTTACCCATCAATATGACCATAAAAGATTGGCAAAACAAATATGGGATTTTTCATTAACCTGTCCAGACAGAATACTACTTTCAAGCAATCAGGTAAATTGGATCCGGGTCAACATGCTATATACTGCAAAGGGTCGATAGGTTGAAGAAATTCCAAGAAATTCGAGTGGACTTTGTGATTTGGTAATCTCTTATGAATTCTTTAGAATAGTTTATTTTTTAAAGGTCATATTTATGTATCTGTATCATTTTAATTCGATGTGACAATCTGGTCGCCATGTTTTTTTTTAATTAACGGTGAAAGCTGTCTCCTGCCAGCAACTTATTGGGACAGTTTTTTACTGTTGGAATACAATTACCAGGAAGTAGAACTCAGAACGAGGATTTTTTTAATTCTATTTTCTTCTCACTGATCGTATAACAAAGTATCAGACATGGGGCTCAGCATGCTACTAAATTCAATAAATAAACGGAATCAAGTAACTTTCCACGGATATTGACCTACTATATCGGAGTTAATAAAAAGTAAAGTTGAAGATAAAAGTATAGCCTCGATAAATTATCGTACTATTACTAAAAAACAATTAAACCTAAAACCTAATCATAAAAAGCACCTAAGAAAAGAGGTTGTAAAACATTTCAGTCTTCAAGGACCTTCGTGTGAAGAAATCCAAAAATTGGTTGGATAATGGAAATATCCATTACAACTACAAATAACCTTATCATACGTAATGTTTGTTATCTTTATCGGTCATTCGTCCAAATCCACACATGTTCCATATACATTAAAACATACTCAAGAGTTTACATAACAATACCAGGGGAACATGGAATGGTGAAGGCTAAAGCTATTTAATATTAATAATCTATATCGTATCGTAAGAGTATTGTAATATACGCTATATATCTTAAGATAAATATAATAATTACTTAAAAGGAGTAAACGCCCTGATAAAATTGTTCCGCCAATGGACGAGTGATAACGATAACAATAATCTATTTGTCACTAACAATGAATGTTCGTAGTACTAGGACTTCATGAACGCATGGATGTAAAAGGTACATTTATTGTTAAATGGCCATCTGGTCTAGTGGTCAAGTACGGATTTGTGTGATGAACAATAATTGTACCAATATCGTTCTATCCATTGTATTGTGTTTTCTAGGACAACTAGTCCTAAATAAGATTTGATAATATTTGATCCACTTCAATGACGTATGTATGTGCTTGAGTAACGGCGATGGACTCGCCATCTTTCACGTTGCCAACTAAAAATATATCTCGAGTGGAAGATGGGGTGTGGGTACTATACACCTCTGCCTACCCTGCCCTTGTGGGAAGGCGTGAGGATAATTCCTAAGCCGCATAGCATTCGCGCTTCAGTTCAGACACGGACCGACATTCGAATGCTTTGTCGGTTATTACAAGAAAAAGGCACTACAGTTAAAAAACGATTTTTCAAATTTAAACACCGAATCGAGTAGATTCTATAGAAAAAAGTAGATTAAAAATGGTCTATTTAAAGCCGAACTGCTTAAATGGCCAAAAGAATAAAGAAAAAACTAAAATCTCTATGATCGAGATATCTCAAAGCCTCTATTTCTTACTACCAAGGTCTAAATACGTAAAGTGAACAATTGGTTAGTCTGCCAAGGCCAAGCAAGCGCTGGCCTGCACTTGGCATACGCCCAAGGTCGTGATCTAACTATGTGGATAGAAGAAAGTGCTTATGCAGTCCTGGTACCTGACTGCATTACCAACGAGTACACACATCTCCTCTATGAGGTAATGCCTTACTAGATTTAAATATTTATTAAACAACCATAGGTTATAAATATTTGCAGATTACATAATAGTGCATACAAAAGTTTTATTACAAGACCGTCGTCGATAAAATATCGAAGTATTGAAGAAAAATAGAGAGAAAAATAGAATGACAAGTAATAGCTCTCTCTAGCCTTTACGTGGTATACCAACAGGAATTTCCCCTTACTTACTGCAAGTACACCAAACATTGACCTGGTAAGATGCGTTACCAAATCGTTTGGTGCACTGGCAGTAGGGTCGTGTAAAATGTAGGTAGGTAAAATTATACTTTATCTTAAATTCGGTATTCACAAATACAAACAAAGTACCAGGAACTCATGACAACATAGGTGTCAAATGAACACGTTCAGTATGCAGCGGCGATGGTATTACGTGCGTGCCAAATGCATAGATCGAGAGTCACAACTCACATTGTTTGAGTGACATGGTTCTAACAAATGCTTACCTATGTATGCTACAAATGCTCATATTCATGCCTATTGCTGATCTCCTGGTGGCAGCTGATCGAAGTCTTATATACTCTAATATGCATAAAGAGGCTCAGTTTGTGAGTTTGATTGTAGGCAGAAGTAATCTATTGAACTACTGAATCGATTAGGATAAATGTTTTAGCATTAGATAGCCCATTTATTGAGGAAGGCTGTATACTATTCATCATTTATATCTTTGTTCCCACACCTTCCCACTAGGGTCCCCGAAGGGGTAGGCAGCGGTGTATAGGTTGTACTCACACACCCTCCTTCCGCCAGAGATCACGAATATATATACGACTTTGAATTGCTTCTCAGACGTATTCAGGTTTCCTTGCGATGTTTTCCTTCACCGTAAAGCTCGTGGTGTGACTAATCACTGTACTTAAGTTAGGAAAAACATATCGATACAGTCGGGATTCGAACTTGCAATCTTTGTGTGGGAGGCAACTACTCGAACCTCAGCTCACTCAGCCACCACGGTCCAGCTAGATCTGTAATAATCAATCACTCGCTTAATTCCTTTTATAATTGAATTTAATTGAACGTATAAACATTAAATTCATCTGTCATGTCGAAAAGTGGATGTATGGGGACTATACTCCACTGCCTACCTGTTCGGGGACCCTTATGGAAAGGTGTGAAGATATATAAATGAGCATACGGGATGCAGGCACAGTTATCGTATCACGCACTTGGTTTTTTCATCGTCTGCTTTTGTTTTCAATGCATCCGGATATTTCGCGCTTCATACCTTTTATGCATATCGATCGTAACGCATCGATTATATTATTAGCAGGCTTGTTGCAATCTCAAGATATGCTATATCGAAGCTACGCGTTAAACGTGACTAATAAAAAATCTAAACTTGTTCCAAATCTGAATCAAGTGATTGTATGACTGTATGTGACTTGTATGATCTAACGATTAGGTTAGGGTAGGTACAGATAATAGGGCGCCAGTCCTGTCTAGTCTAACATACCTCTTCCGCTTCATCCACATTCACCATCATCATCATCTGATTATTTGACCAGAAGCACCTTAAAGATGCCAGCCGGTTTTATGGATATTTGTAATAGATTAAATATAGAAAAACGCATGATCCCAGCTAGCAGTGGATGGCATGCCTAGGCAATTAGTAATTGATAAGATCAGGTGGAAATGCTCTAGTGTGTGAGGTGGCCTAGCTACTTATAATGCCGGAATGATCGTACCTATAAACAAATTAGATGCTTTGCAGCCAATACGACGCTCTGATTGCGTGCAGTTTTCCCCGTTACTGGCACTTTCTTAAAAAAAAAAAAGAAACATATTTCGAATACGCATTCTTATTTCAAATATTATACTACACACTTGGAGAAGGCATTTGATAGAGTCGTACGAAAGGAACTCTGGGACGTGTTGCCTGGATATGGAGTGAGCAGTTCCCTACTGCATGCCGTGAAATCACTCTATAGTGATAGCGGGGCGTGCGTTAGGGTTAATGGTGAGATGTCACCCTGGTTTGATGTGAAGTCGGGGGTCAAAAAAGGGTGTATCATGTCTGCCTGGCTGTTCATTATATATCTAGATAACTGTCTGAGAGCACTAAGAACGAACGGATGTGGAGTGAAAATGGGAAACTTAGTGGTCAACTGCCTATTATACGCCGATGACGCGGTTTACTGGCGTCATCAGAGGGCGAACTGCAGTCACTAGTTACCATAATGAAAGTAGAATGTGAAAAGAAGGGGCTGCGCCTAAACGCTGGCAAGACTAAGGTTCTGGTATTCGAAAGAGATGAACAAGTGACCGAGTGTGCTCTATCGGTAAATGGGCAAATTCTAGAGCAAGTGAATGAATTTGTATATCTTGGAAGCATGTTTACACGAGATGGAAAGTATGAAAAAGATATTGAAAGAAGGATAACTGCCGGGAATAAGGTGAATGGAGCCATGTCGGCGTTGATGGGCAGTAAAAGTCTGAGCAAGAATGCTCGAGTTGTTGTCCACAACGCGATATTGGTACCTACCTTACTGTATGGCAGCGAATCCTGGGTATGTCAGAGGAAGTATGAAAATAGCTTGAATGCAGTCGAGATGCGATCTCTTCGAAAAATGTGCGGCGTAACGATATTAGATCGATTCCGCAATGAAGAGATTCGCAAATCAACTGGCGTGAATGAGGGCGTGATTGTAAAGATGAAGAAAGGCATGTTACGTTGGTTTGGACATAGAAAGGATGAGTGAAGAAGGATTGACGAAACAGATATACAAAGCAAAAGTGTGTGCAAGAAGAGGCAGCGGAAGGCCACGTTCCAACTACCTGGATCAAATAGATCGGACTCTGAAGGACGGGAACGTTAAGAGTACTCGAAACCGACGAGCATGTATGAAGAGACTGATGAATGTGGACGAAGCGAAAGAGGTATGTAAGTCTAGAGAGAACTGGCGCTCTATACTCTCTGCCTACCCCGTTAGGGACTTGGCGTGATGATATGTATGTATGTATACTACACTATTATCAGGTTTTACTGGTGTAGCTTGACTCTCCGACGTTTCACAATTCTTTGATCGAAATGAGATAGTGGTTTCTGGAGACGGAGTTTTGTTTGCGCCGACATTAACGCAAATTTCCATGAAAACTTTTTACACTACTCTAATCATTCTCTAGCCACGGGTGGCTAAACGACCGCAGCCCGACCTACATTCTAGCTCAATAACAAATTTGACAGTTTATCGTTTCACTCTTTTTAAGCGGCAATGTAAACAAGCATTCACTGAGCTTTCTATCGGACACACCGACACGCCGCGTGCGTGCGGACACGGTGGCTCACGCACACATGCAAGCGCCCAAAAATCAACCTTTCTCTAGTTCATTTTCCCCTGGTACCACCGGTGGCGATATTTTTTTTTACCAGTGTAAATGCCAAATTGGGCGGTCATTGTGCCAGTTACGCGAGTTCATTGCCGGTACCGTTTGGCGACCTACCTTCACATTTCGCTGGTATTTATTTTGGACGGACAGTTAGTTTTTATGTGGCATTAAAATGCTGTGCAAGATGGGATCGCCGTAACGATAAGGTGCGCTTATTGAGGACGTCACGTCCGACTGTACGTAGGTGGCGCGGTGTCCATTGATTGCGGTGGCTAGACTGCGGGATTCGGGACCGACGAGGCATACACGGTGTCAATTCAAGGTGCAGAAATTCATCACGAAATCTCAAGATCTATAAAGCCGATTGGCTTGAAATTTGGTAGGTTGGTATCCTTACGCGGTGTAGTGGTCAGCTAAGCACGGATTTTATGAAACTCCACCCGCAAGGTGGAACGCGGTGGCGTTAAATAAAAAAAAACACGTTTTTCAACCATTGCTTCTCCTATTTCCATAGGCAATGGTTGAAAAACGTGTTTTTTTTACTTTTTCACCTGAGCGAAGCTGGGCGGGATAGCTAGTATATATGTATATATCGCACTAATGCCAGTTCCGTACTCTTTGGCAATACTGAAGAGTAGCGTAGAAAAAACTATCTAATTATCATATGCGGGATTGTATGAAGAGACTGATGAATGGATATATACAACACGACTTGAAAGAACTGGCACTCTACTCTGGTAGGCAGACCTTACTTAGACTTAGCTTCATGATATACATACATATATGTATGTAAATGACTCACTATATTTAAACATAACACAAGTTAAATGCAGGTTAACGAACTTTAAATTAAGTAAAATCGGTATTTAAATTAATTTAACCACTTACGATATATTTCGTAACGTTTAAACAAGCATATTGATATTTCGTTCAAACAATTATTCGGAAGTCTGTCAGGTTTTTTTTTTATAAGTATTCGCTTGTTTCTTTACGCACATATAAAGAAGAACCTTTTTTGAGAAGTAGATCATGACGTTCTTCCCTTTAGGGTCGCCTAGTAAGGGGTAGGTGGGTAGTGATAGAGATGTGTAGGTAGTAGTATCCATACACCCAGTTTTCGCCGCGATATATTACAGACATCGGTTTCCTCGATACAGGCTTTGCCTAGTGAGGAAACCAAAAGATATTGTGTCCTTAAATAAGTCAGGCTCTCTGCAAGATTGTGAATATATGAAATGTTTAATGTGTTATTAAGTTTTTGCCGTAATTAAATACTTTTTACTTTACTTTATAGGTAGCGAGTCCATCGCCTTTTCTCAAGCGTTTATACGTACCTACGTACGTCTTCGAATTTCAAAGGGTTCCTCTCGATGTTTCCTTCACCTTAAATCTCGCGGTATGACTAAGCACTGTTTTTAAATTCAAAAAAACTCGTTGGTCGAGATTCGAACTTGTAATCTTTGTGTTGCAGGCGACTGTAACCACTCGGCCAACGCGGTTAATTTTTTGCTTATTTACCTCTTAAATATAAACAATTCAAAATTATAAATTCGTACTAAACCCATTTTGTAATTAACACAGTAGTATCTGCATAAAAATTTAACGTAATTTCATGCTCTGAAAACTGTGGAAATTTTTCTCACATAAAAAGTCAATTGGAATTCAAACGAAAAACTGCCTACCATACACGATAATAACCCGACAAATTGAAATGTACACAGTGTTTAGCTTCAGTGGGCACGATCAGTTGCCAACCAAATTCGGTTGGTTACTTTTAGGCAAATTGGGTGAAAGGTGAACGAACCTCGAATCATTTCACCGGCCGTTGACTCATCGTTCGCTATCATTATATTGGCCGAAATTCGAACGACATTCGAAATTTAAAATTAATTACGTGCTCTCAAAATATGACAGACGTCTTATTCGTGTTTAAATAAGGAACTACATACGTATTACTAGAAAACCGCAAATACAAAAAACCATTGAACTAAATATTTTCGAGTTTTAATAAATCTAACATTTGAACATTCCGCAGTTAGTATTTCGGCACTTATTGAAAAATCGTATACTTAGTGAGTGACAGTAATAGACAAATACTAAGTAGAGTGTTATGTCTGGCGATATTAGTGATGTTCGCGAAACAAGGTGTGCGACGACTTTCATCGGAACTTGGTGCTGGTAGAAAGTTAGGGAATTAACTATTTGTAGCGAAAGTCTTTGTACCTCCGCGTAGCACCGACCGACGCGCGACGCGACGTTGACCGATAAACATAAACGCTTGTGGGAAAAACGATTTCAAAAAAGGAACTTCCGTCCGCGGAATATTTTGATACTCCTTAGATAATATATAAAATACTGGCTGGAATAATGTTTGAAATACAGAACTTTTTTTTTTAAGAAACAAACACCTATATTCTTAATTAAAAAATATTTATGATACAGAGGATTTTTCGAGAAATTATATGTGGAGTCTAATTCTCATTTTTTATTGTAAACATACACTTATCTTAAAATATTAATGGTTTTTTTTAATCATCAGACTACCCGACCTAGATATTTTCTAATATTCACTGACCACGTCTATACACATCAGATATTACAAAATCAGTACGCTTGTAACAGTGTGAGTCATTCGCATTTCCTTGAACTTTAGTCATTCATTCATTAAGAGAGATTTCACTATTGGTGTCAGATGAGACGACGCATGCTCCTCAACTACGTACACACCTGTACTTTCACGCTTTGAAATGTTATTCTAGAATAATACGTTCGAAATTCGAACTTCGAAATTGATCGGTACAGTCAGGACTTGAACCTATAATCTTAATGATGAAGACTACTAGTCGAACTACTTGGCCATACGGCTCTTGATAACATGTTAGTATTATATTAAGATTTTTAAAGGTATAAGATTAGATT
>JACCPG010008893.1:0-62344 GCA_016069955.1 Drepana arcuata
GAGGGCTGGCGAATATTTCGCTCAGCGAATCAGCATTGCCATACAACGTGGCAATGCCGCTAGTCTTCTTGGCACCCTTCCGCGTGACACAGATTTGGGACATTTATTCTATTTATAGTTAGTTTATATTTATTATTACTTTCTCTTGTATATATAAATAAACATAAATTAAAAGGTGCGAAGAATGCTAATGTGGTCCTCGGTACTTGTACAATAAACGGCTATACGGTCCACTTTGCATAAAGGATTGTCTTGCATAAAGTATTAGCATTTCGAAAAAGGCCGTGGTGGCTGAGTGCTTTGAGTTGAATGTGACACAAAGATCGCAAGTTCGACTGTATTAATGAGTTTTTCTGTACTTGAACTGAACTTAAGAACAGTGATTAGTCACACCACGAGCTTTACGGTGAAGGAAAACATCGAGAGGAAACCTACATACGTCTGAGAATAAATTCAAAGGCGTGTGTGGGTATTACCTATACACCTCTGCCTACCCCTTTGGGGACACTTGGGAAGGCGTGGGGATATTATATAATACTTTACAAACAAACAGGACATGACACATTGATGTCTATATAGTAATGCCTACGTCAGCTATCACTTGACCGCAAGATAAGCAAGTTCAGCTTTGTTTATGAGAATAATTGCTATACGGATTGGGGGATTCCCCACATATAAGCGCTGGTCATAATATTTTTTAAATAAATTCCCGGTCTTTATATATAATGCCATCCACGAAGATGTTCTTCACCAATTCCTAGTCAGAAGTGAGCAACCTTCATCTTATGTTTAAGTATTGTCGGTATACACTGATTACCAGCATTCATAAGCATATTATAAAATCAAGGACTACGTTGAAGATAAAGAAGTTAGGCTCTAGTTCCCTCTGCGCATGCGGCTTCCTTGGTAGCTCATAAACGGCACAAATTTGTGGATGTCTGTAACTATTCTGAATCTTATATAACTTTTTATTTTCTCAATTCGGGCTTTTTTCACAATAATAATGTAATACTTTACTTTTTTTATTTATTCCATATCTTGCCCAGAATTAGTTACAGTACTGATGACAATATTTGTGTCACTTGTTTAATTTGCCTAATTTGTGAATGTGAGAACATTGTAGGCTTTTTAGATTCTTAGATCTTGCTAACATTGTTATAATTATCTTGTTTTATGTATGCTTTGTATAGTAAGCAACGACCTAATTGTCATTATGGCTTGAGTAACGGCGATGGACTCGCCATCTGTCACGTTGGCACCTAATATACCTCTGGCGAAAGTGGGTGTGTGGGTATTACCTATACACCTCTGCCTACCCCTTCGGGGACCCTTGGCGTGAGGATATATTATTATAAATATCCTTTTGTTACGTACAATTGTTTTAATTTTATTTTTCTTTATTTAGGAACACAAACAGTCTCGCATTAATATAACAAAAACATACATTAAAATTAGGTTAATACATAGATAAACTATTCTGTGGGACAAATTTCACTAACGGAAAATCTTCATACATTTGTTTATCCGATCCAAACTGGAATAGAGTGGAGAGTCCTCAACATACTGGTATCTGTAAAGATTATAAACAAAATAAATATTCGACGATTCTCTCGCTTGGAAATTACAGATTTGCCATCCAGGTCGACGCCCCACTATTCTTCCTCATAGTTTACGGTGTTACAACCTTACACTAATGTTTGAGTATTATCGATACTCACTGATTACCTATGAGTGCACACGCACACTACAATTAATAGGCTCGGGTCATACTGCCAGCATCCCGCGACCCCCTCGACTAGAAATTGGTGGGGCGCGTCTTGGTGGATGGCACTAACCATATCCTTGGTGTTGCAAGCGTAAAAGGAAACGGTAAGCGCTTACCTCGTGGAGCGCAAGCTTGTTTGCCAACTTAGTTGTATGAAATTGATTTTTAAGATCATTCTAGTAATAGCCGCGCCAATATGAGGTTACCGCTTGCCATGATCAGCGAACTAATCATTATGAATTTTTGCTTTAAGCTTTGAAAAAGAGCTTTCAATGATTAACTAAGAACATAACCAGCCTTAGGATAAATCTCCGGTGGCGTGGGTATTACTTACTAGTATTACTACACACCTCTGCCTACCCCTTTGGGAACCCTTGTGGAAAGGCGGGAAGATACCAACACTAACCTGCTCGGTGTCCTAAATGACAAAATGTTTCGTTATTGATTTCCGCAACAGTTCTTTACTATATTATGTGAAGGTCCCCGACGCCAAAATCCTATTTTGGAGTCATCTTCGAATCGTTGTACTGCAATGTACTGAGCTGGAAATGTAGCGATATTTATTTATTTATTTACACACACCTTAACATCCTTACAGTAGGTATACCAATATGATGATAAAATAAAATAATAATTATAATAATAACATTAATTAACTAATTTACAATATAACAAAATACAGAGACAAATATAGAGGCAGAGGAAGGCCACGTTCCAACTACCTGGATCAAATAGATCGGACTCTGAAGGACGGGAACGTTAAGAGTACTCGAAACCGACGAGCATGTATGAAGAGACTGATGAATGTGGACGAAGCGAAAAGAGGTATGTAAGTCTAGAGAGAACTGGCGCTCTATACTCTCTGCCTACCCCGTTAGGGACTTGGCGTGATGATATGTATGTATGTATGTAACAAAATACACTTTAAAAATATTTTATATATTATCCAATAGTTTCTAAGAATTTTCTAACTGTTTCTGCGAGTTTCGGCAGGGTCTGGTGATATATATCTACATCGTTAGACATGGTGTTGATCAAATGTACGTTTCTAACACGCAACTTTAACAAAATATTTTATTGTTTTTTTTTTTTGTGAACCGACTAATAATACGGTATAACACATATTAAAAGGCAATAATATCTGCGCGTTGGTAGCCGAGTGGTTAGTGCAGTTGCCTCCAACACAAAGATCGCAAGTTCGAATCCCGACTGTATCAATGAGTTGTTCTGAACTTAAGTATAGTGAGTATCCACACCACGAGCTTTACGATATTGTTATGATATATATGTTAGTCTTGTAAAGTATTTATGTAATATAGCTATATATTTTAGGATAAGGTATATATTATATGGGCCCTATTAAATGTAACATCTATTTAAATGTGTTGCCTGAAATAAACGATTATTATTATTATTATTATTATTTTACAGTGAAAAACGTGGAAAGGAAACCTGCATACGCGAGTGTACCTATTTGTGCCTGAGTGCCGGCGATGGACCTCTTTTTTAATACGCTTTTATTAGCTTGAGACGTATGTATGTTAGTATGTTAATTTTAGGTTTCAGTTATATTTTCCTCGTAAATTACTCTCTGTATTGGTAAAAACCGCAGGGAATTCCGTCCAGTTGCTTTGTTGTTAGTATACATTAATTGAGGAAGACCACATTTCCATCGATCCAAAAATCAAGAACGGGACATCAAGAGTACACGAAACCGACGATCTTATATAAAGGAACTGAAGAACGTTGAAGTCTAAGGAGAACCGGCCCTCTCTCTGCCTATCCCGCGACGAGCTCCGCGTGTTCATATATATATGTATGTATGTATAGACACCTTACTTACCCCCACTACCTTGTTTTGGTGTATCATCGATAAAGTTAAGTTCGTTGACATTAAGCCAAGTTGGTCGCACAGTTTTAGTGCTTGTTTTACTGTTTGAATATTGAGCCGTATGTACAGTAGATATAAAATTTTGAATTGTAAAACTTTTCTGCTGATAAAGTTCCTCGGTGGAAATAATCTGGAAATATTAAAACTACATTTAAAAGCCGCGGTGGCCGAGTGGTTCGAGTAGAAACGAAGGTCAAACGAAGCTCGGCGGGATATCTAGTATCAACTAAATTTAGCACTTAACTAGCTTTGCCCGCGACTTTGTCCGCGTGGAATTTAACAAAAAAAACATTTTTCAGTTTCTAAAATAAAAGTAGCCGATGTTACTCCTTTTTATATCAGCTATCTGCCAGTGAAAGTCCCGTCAAAATCAGCCCAGTCGTTTCAGAGATTAGCCGTAACAAACAGACAGACAAACATTTAAAAAAATGCTATTTTGGTGCATGTACCGTATATATATTCATAATTCATGAATGAATGAATGCATGTAGTAAAAAGCGGTTGTTTTATTATTACAAGTAGACACTCCAAGTTTATTTATGTGTATTAGATTAGAGAGTTTGCGTCTAGAGTACGGTGACCCACCTGATTACCAAGGATTTGCTTGCTACCTTTATGGAATAGAAAAATACTAACTTCATGTTTGATATTTGGTCCGCTCGAAGCAACCTGTTGTACCAGGTACCGGTCCATTGAAGGGTGGGGTATGCCCCTATCAGCAACTTGCGCGTATGTAACTTCTTTAATTTCCATTACTAAGGCTTCGTCAACAATATTATTAGCTGTAAAACGATACTGTTTATATCTCGGAATGTGATCAAATTGTAATAATCTTAAACATTGTAAATGTTCAACTTTAATATAGTCAGCTGAATTATATTACACTAAGTTATTTGTTTCCTGTTGCCGAGCAGTTGCCTGCGACGCAAAGGTCGCAAGTTCGAATCCCGACTATACCAATGAGTTTTTCTGAACTTAAGTACAGTGATTAGTCACACCACGAGCTTTACGGTGAAGGAAAACATCGAGAGGAAACCTACATACGTCTGAGAATAAATTCAAAGTCGTTTGTAGGTATTACCTATACACCTCTGCCTACCCCTTCGGGGACCCTTGTGGGAAGGCGTGAGGATATATATTTGTTCAATTATATATTTCTGATAGCGAAAGAGGTATGTAAGCCTAGAGATAACTGTCGCTCTACCTTCTCTGCCTACCCCGTTAGGGACTCGACGTAATGATATGTTTATACATGTATGTATGTATGTATATTATGTATAGCCATGGTGGCCGATTGGTTCGGATAGTTCCCGACTGAACCAATAAGTTTTTCTGAACTTTATTACAGTGATTAGTCACACCACGAGCTTTACGGTAAAGGAAAAAAAAACATCGACAGGAAACCTGCATTAGTTTGAGAAGGATGATATGTATAATATGTAAAATATACCTCTGGTGGAAAGTAGATTATACATCTTTTAATTTCTTCTCAAAAGTATGCAGATTTCTATCATCGATGTTTTCCTTCACCGTCATAGCGTCATGTGATTAACAAGAGTGTATCTGTTTGTTTAAACGCGCTGATCTTAGAAACCTAATCTGCTTTGAGAAATTGCAGTTGGCTGCGGGCTATGATATCATCGTTCTACACCTGGTAGCGGAGTAGTTACGTGCGATAAAATTTCGCGCATTCAGCTCGTCGTTCAAAAGTCTGAGTTACATTTTTTTACCTGTAAGCGTCTCTTCAACAATAATTGGGTACAGTACTGTTACTACGACTTTACTGCGGCTTCTGGATAATGCATTTATTGCAGAACAAACATATACTGCTTCCATAGTTACGGCTTCAATGGTAAGTTTGCTTGTATACATATAAGGGTCTTCTCCGGAACACAGCTGAAAATTACAATTGAGTATGATACGATTCTATCTACCTGGATCGGACGCTCAAGGACGGGAACGTCAAGAGTACTCGAAACCGACGAGCATGTACGAAGAGACTGATGAATGTGGACGAAGCGAAAGAGGTATGTCAGTCTAGAGAGAACTGGCGCTCTATACTCTGCCTATCCCGTTAGGGACTCGGCGTGATGATATGATATATGACCATTGAGTTTTTTCTATAACAATAATTATATCCTCACGCCTTCCCACAAGGGTCCCCGAAGGGGTAAGCAGAGGTGTATAGGTAATACCCACACACCCACTTTCCGCCAGAGGTATATTAGGTGCCAACGTGAAAGATGGCGAGTCCATCGCCGTTACTCAAGCACGACTATACATACGCCATTGAATTTCTTCTCAGACGTATGCAGGTTTCCTCTCTTAAGTATAGTTATTAATCCTATCACGTGCTTAACGGTGGAAGAAACACACGTTTCAGGAGTAATTCCAAGACGTACAGTCGTCGTTTCATTAGTGTCGAGCAAGTATAAGAAAGCTTGCAAAACCGGTGATGGATGCGTCGTCTGACACGGCACCTAAATCTATCCCCGGCAAAAGCCGGTGTTGTCGTTAGTGCTTTTAATTTTTGTAATAATATCGTGGTATAAACAATACCCCCGAGGAAATCACGGGGTGGATAGGAAGAATAGGTGCCGGTTTTCTCTAGACTGACAGACCTCTTTAGTTTCGTCCACATACCTAATATAAAATATATTGCAGTTTATTAACCTTAGAAGGTAACACCTTTCCGCTACTTTCAGTCCAGCTTATATTTGGTGCTGGATAAGCAGAGACCTTGCACGTCAGCTTGAGTTTGCTGTTGTAGGAAACTTGCACTTCTGGACCTTCGGTGATGATCGTGACTGGGGCTTTATCATCAACGGTAACTGCTACGTCTGTGGTGTACTCTATGTGCTGGCTCGGGTCGTCTACCAGCACTGCTTTGGACGAGTACTGGCCGGCTGACTCCAGGGTCACGGATTTAATCTTCAGCTCAGAGCCGTCCGACGATATTGTATATTTATCTGAAGTGCTGATTGGGACCTTAGTATTGTTCACGGTCCAGTACCAATATATGCGCATGCGTGATGATGATGTGATTTTGCATTTTATGACAGCTTCCTTCCCGTATCGAGCAGTACTATGAGCTGAAATATATACATAGGTCATATCATATCATCCCTAATGGGGTAGACAGGTACTATAGAGCGCCAGTTCTCTCTAGACTTACATACCTCTTTCGCTTCGTCCGAATTCATCAGTCTCTTCATACATGCTCGTCGGTTTCGAGTACTCTTGACGTTCCCGTCCTTGAGCTTAGGTATGATTGATAAAACTATTGCAAAGGTCCAATTCTTTTTCCCATAACAACGTATGTCCAAAACATCATTTGGAAAATAACTTGCAATCCAAACTAATTCATATGCGCGAATTTGATTCAGTACTATCCAGTAACGGAAGATGCAAATTATCTAAATAAAAAAATTAAGCTAGTGTCTTTAAGGAGAGGCAGAATCACACCACGTCCTAAATACCTTATTGAAATCTATCGAGCACTTAAATATAGGAACGACAAAAGTTCTCAAAAGCAGCGACCATATATGATGAGACTGATGAAGGGACAGAAGTCAGAAAGTTGAGAGATGACCGGTGCCCTCCTACTCTCTCTACCTGTCATTAGTTAATCATGCAGGAGTTCTCATGTTATCAATATGTCAGACTTACTTGGAGGAGCTTCTTTAACAAACGTAGATGTCACTTTAACTTTGGTTGTACTCTGGCTTCCTGATAACTTATTGCTGGCATAACAGCTGTAGCTAATGTCAGTAGTTCTCACGTCGTCCACAAAAAGGTAACCGGTGTACATATACGGCAGTTCCACAGCGTAACTCTATCGGACAAATTGTTTTCATATACATATATTTTGTTTTCGTAACTTTTGTAATATGAATCAATAAAGTCTATGCACTGCCTGATGATAAGCAGTTACCGTAAATTATGGCTGCTTAATGATACGATATGATAAACAAGGTGTTCCTTTTTGCAAGCAGTCTTCAATCTCTAATAGCTTAAAATGTGGTATTGCGTAAGTTCATTGGCTGTTCGTTTAGGACCATCCAAGACCACGTGTAGAGTTTTAAGGGACCACTCTAAGGATGAGAGAACCAGAATTACTTCCGACCCATTAACCAGCTTTACATTTCCCAACTGTTCCGTCTACAATTTCTGTAGGAAGCCAATTTACTACTATAACAATAATTTGATAATCATAATTTGTAATGTCCTCTTCATTTGTCAAAATAAGATTACCAACAGCTTATTATACCTTTGACGGCAGATTTTTTCCATTACTGTCGATCCAGCTAATATTTGGTGCTGGATAAGCAGAGACCTTGCACGTCAGTTTGAGTTTGCTGTTGTAGGAAACTTGCACTTCTGGACCTTCGGTGATGATCGTGACTGGGGCTTTATCATCAACGGTAACTGCTACGTCTGTGGTGTACTCTATGTGCTGGCTCGGGTCGTCTACCAGCACTGCTTTGGACGAGTACTGGCCGGCTGACTCCAGGGTCACGGATTTAATCTTCAGCTCAGAGCCGTCCGACGATATTGTATATTTATCTGAAGTGCTGATTGGGACCTTAGTATTGTTCACGGTCCGGTACCAATATATGCGCATGCGTGATGATGATGTGATTTTGCATTTTATGACAGCTTCCTTCCCGTATCGAGCAGTACTATGAGCTGAAATATATACATAGGTCATATCATATCATCCCTAATGGGGTAGGCAGGTACTATAGAGCGCCAGTTCTCTCTAGACTTACATACCTCTTTCGCTTCGTCCACATTCATCAGTCTCTTCATACATGCTCGTCGGTTTCGAGTACTCTTGACGTTCTCGTCCTTGAGCTTAGGTATGATTGATAAAACTATTGCAAAGGTCCAATTCTTTTTCCCATAACAACGTATATCCAAAACATCATTTGGAAAATAACTTGCAATCCAAACTAATTCATATGCGCGAATTTGATTCAGTACTATCCAGTAACGGAAGATGCAAATTATCTAAATAAAAAAATTAAGCTAGTGTCTTTAAGGAGAGGCAGAATCACACCACGTCCTAAATACCTTATTGAAATCTATCGAGCACTTAAATATAGGAACGACAAAAGTTCTCAAAAGCAGCGACCATATATGATGAGACTGATGAAGGGACAGAAGTCAGAAAGTTGAGAGATGACCGGTGCCCTCCTACTCTCTCTACCTGTCATTAGTTAATCATGCAGGAGTTCTCATGTTAT
Source organism: Drepana arcuata (assembly GCA_016069955.1). Taxonomy (NCBI): domain Eukaryota; kingdom Metazoa; phylum Arthropoda; class Insecta; order Lepidoptera; family Drepanidae; genus Drepana; species Drepana arcuata. The sequence goes on from JACCPG010008893.1 coordinate 8,906, forward strand.
CAATATGTCAGACTAACTTGGAGGAGCTTCTTTAACAACGAACGTAGATGTCACTTTAACTTTGGTTGTACTCTGGCTTCCTGATATCTTATTGCTGGCATAACAGCTGTAGCTAATGTCAGTAGTTCTCACGTCGTCCACAATAAGGTAACTGGTGTACATATACGGCAGTTCCACAGCGTAACTCTATCGGACAAATTGTTTTCATATACATATATTTTGTTTTCGTAAACTCTTGTAATATGAATCAATAAAGTCTATGCACTGCCTGATGATAAGCAGTTACCGTAAATTACGGCTGCTTAAATGATACGATATGATAAGCAAGGTGTTCCTTTTTGCAAGCAGTCTTCAATCTCTAATAGCTTAAAATGTGATATTGCGTAAGTTCCTTGGCTGCTCGTTTAGGACCATCCAAGACCACGTGTAGAGTTTTAAGGGACCACTTTAAGGATGAGAGAACCAGAATTACTTCCGACCCATTAACCAGCTTAACATTTCCCAACTGTTCCGTCCACAATTTCTGTAGGAAGCCAATTTACTACCATAACAATAAATTGATAATCATATTTAGTAAAGTCCTCTTCATTTGTCAAAATAAGATTACCAACAAAATTATGCACAACAGCTTATGTTACCTTTGACGGTAGATTTTTTCCATTACTATCGATCCAGCTAATATTTGGTGCTGGATAAGCGGAGACCATGCACGTCAGCTTGAGTTTGCCGTTGTAGGAAACTTGGACTTCTGGACCTTCGGTGATGATCGTGACTGGGGCTTTATCATCAACGGTAACTGCTACGTCTGTGGTGTACTCTATATGCTGGCTCGGATCGTCTACCAGCACTGCTTTGGACGAGTACTGGCCGGCTGACTCCAGGGTCACGGATTTAATCTTCAGCTCAGAGCCGTCCGACGATATTGTATATTTATCTGAAGCGCTGATTGGGACCTTAGTATTGTTCACGGTCCGGTACCAATATATGCGCATGCGTGATGATGATGTGATTTTGCATTTTATGACAGCTTCCTTCCCGTATCGAGCAGTACTATGAGCTGAAATGTATAAATGATATACCTTTGATAAATCTATTACATAGTCTTAATTCCTTTTGTCATAATGAGATGCTATTTTGCATTTTATACTCGCATCTTTATCGCAATGGAATGTAGATCCTATATAATAAAACCAATATGTTTTTGTCAGCATGTTTGGAGTTCTACGATAAGACGTTTAGTGTTGTGCCTTGTAGCTATGCTAATTATGGTTTATAATAATAATATAAAATATATCCTCACGCCTTCCCACAAGGGTCCCCGAAGGGGTAGGCAGAGGTGTATAGGTAATACCCACACACCCACTTTCCGCCAGAGGTATATTAGGTGCCAACGTGACAGATGGCGAGTCCATCGCCGTTACTCAAGCACGACTATACATACGCCTTTGAATTACTTCTCAGATGTATGCAGGTTTCCTCTCGATGTTTTCCTTCACCGTAAAGCTCGTGGTGTGACTAATCACTGTACTTAAGTTCAGAAAAAACTCATTGGTACAGTCGGGATTCGAACTTGCGACCTTTGCGTCGCAGGCAACTGCTCAAACCACTCGGCCACCACGGCTTTGGTGTTTGGCATGGTTTATTATTTAACAAATTAGTAAATGGCACTCTACTTCAGAAGGAATTAGGATCCGTTTAACGCGTACGCGTATTATTGAGACATGAATAAAACAGCCTTTATCCCATTAGTGCTACAAGCGTTCATAGGCTGCGGTAATCGCCCACCATTAGGTGGATATATGGTTTAGACTATGCTATTAAAAAAAAACTTACTTGGAAGAGCTACATCGACTACGAACGGAGATTTAACTTTAACAAAGATGGAACTTTTCTTTCCTGATAACTTGTTATTGGCATAACAACTATAATTCATGTCGGAAGTTCTCACGTTGTCCAGGGTAAGATAACTGATGTACTTATAGGGTAGCTCCACAGGGTAGCTCTGTTATAAAAATAAAATTATTGCCACTATAACCGGAATCAATCTTCAAATATAGAAATTACGTGTCACGTTGTTTGTCCGCGATGGACTCCACAACTACTTAACCGATTCTAATCAAATTGTGTACACCGTGTGCAGTTTGATCCAACTTGAGAGATAGGCTAGCTTACATCTCCAATTAGAGCTGCAATAATTTCTTAAGTTTTATTCCATTGCAAATTAATTGTATACAGTTTGACAGTCAAAATTATCTGTGAGCTCCAAGCAATTCGACACATCAGATGGAGTCGAGAATGGTTTAGATTTCACAAATGGGACTCTTCGGTACACACCTCTGCCTATCCCTTCAGGATCGTGGGGTATGTTGTGGGAAGACATGAAAATATATCACAAAAAATACGATGTCTATACCTATCTATCCTAAAGAACAAGGAGAGATTATGACCAAATAATTAATTTCGAACTAATAATTCAGCATGAGAACGTCAAGAGGACCAACTCGAAACGACATGTATGTTTGTTGTATGAAATATGTATGAACGTGCATGTATGAACTTATATGTATGAACGTGTATGTATTAACTTGTATGTATGAACTTATATGTATGAACTTGTATGAAGTAACACGTGAATACCTACCTTGGATGGTAAAATCTTTCCATTACCATCGATCCAACTAATACTCGGCGCTGGATAAGCGGACACCATACATGACAGTTGGAGTTTACCATTGTAAGCAACTTCCACTTGTGATCCTTCCGTGATACTTGTGACTGGAACTAGGTCCTCGACAGGTACTGCGAGAGTGTAGATCAAAAGCATTATTGTCAGCTTTAATTATTATTCCTGTGTCTTAAATTATCTATTTCGATCGGACACCCAAGAACGGGAACGTCAAGGGTACTCGAAAACCGCGAGGCATGTATGAAGAGACTGATGAATGTGTACGAAACGAAAGATGTATGAGAGAACTGGAGCTCTACTCTTTACCTCGTTAGGGAGTGATGATATGTGTATATATGTAATTATTTAGTTCCCCAAGGTGTCCGATCTATTATATATAGACATATAGCAAAGACAGGTAAATAGATGTTAGTTTTTTTATACCACATGGGTGGTAGACAGAGGTGTACCCACACACCCACTTTCCGCCAGAGGTATATTAGGTGCCAACGTGACAGATGGCGAGACCATCGCCGTTACTCAAGCACCACTATACATACGCCTTTGAATTTCTTCTCAGACGTATGCAGGTTTCCTCTCGATGTTTTCCTTCACCGTTCAGCTTGTGGTGTAACTAATCACTGTACTTAAGTTCAGAAAAACTCATTGGTACAGTCGGGATTCGAACTTGCGACCTTTGCGTCGCAGGGAACTGCTGGAGCCACTCGGCCACCACGGCTTTGTGTTGTACGGTATGTTAGATAGTGTATTGTATACTTACTTAGTTCCGGTTTCTGCGGTTCAATTGGCGTTTTGGCAAACCTTTGGATTTTTCTCCCAGTTTTAATGAATTTTCCCGTTACCTGCAAACATGTTGATACAAATCTGGTGTGATATATCAGATCGCGTTATGTGCATAGATATGTAATAAGAGAGAACTGGCGCTTTATACTCTCTGCCTACCCCGTTAGGTACGTGGCGTGATGGTATGTATTATGTCTTCATATAATTGATTACATGTTTATTACATAGGCAACGGTGTGTATGTAATATCCACACCCATATTCCATTAATATATAATGTCGTTTTCCTTCACCGTAAAGCTCGTGGTGTGACTAATCACTGTACTTAAGTTCAGAAAAACTCATTGGTACAGTCGGGATTCGAACTTGCGACCTTTGCGTTGCAGGCAACATCGAGAGGTAACCTGCTTACGTCTGAGAAGAAATTCAAAGGCGTATGTATAGTCGTGCCTGAGTAACGGCGATGGACTCGCCATCTGTCACGTTGGCACCTAATATACCTCTGGCGGAAAGTGGGTGTGTGGGTATTACCTAAACACCTCTGCCTACCCCTTCGGGGACCCTTGTGGGAAGCCGTGAGGATATATAAAGTCGTGCTTGAGTTACGGCGATGGACACGCCATCTGTCACGTTGGCACCGAAAATATATTTCTAGTGGAAAGTAGGTGTGTGGTACTATTTATTGACCTCAGCCTACCCCTTCGGGGACCCTTGTGGAAGGCGTGAGGATATATTATTATTGTTAACTTGAAAAAACACTTACTGAAATTTGGAAAAGCTTATTGGGCGAGTCAAATCTCTCCGTTGTATATAAACCTTCCGAAGTCTTCTTCAAGGTAAGGTTACGTAGAAAATTTCGATCCATATCCCATAATTGTGCGTAGTCGATTTGTACTTCATGGTATATATCTCTAATTGATACCGTCAAATAACATTGTCTGCCTGTAAAGAAAATAAGGTCACGCAAGTCTGCCAGTAAAGAAAATAAGGTCACGCAAGTTATGACTGGTGCTTTATTGAGCAAAAGAAAGAGGTAGATTAGATCTTCATTTTAAAATTGGAATTGGACTGGAGCAGTAAGTTGGACATTTCAAAGTAATTTATTCACTGCTTCTGTGTTTGCTATCCAGTGTTGCGGATTCAACCCTAACTAGTCGCTGAACTTTATAGGCCTCAAGTCAGAGATGGTACATGTACTTCATCAGGGTGTCACTCGCGCTTTTCCACCCTTAATTTTAAGAAAGATTATACTTAGTTTATTGCTCTTGTAAAGTATAATTACTCTAAAAATATAGAATACTTATAAAAAATAATAATACACATAAACTACCCATAAATATAATTATTGTACCAAATCTGCGTCACACAGAAGGGTGCCAAGAAGACTGGCGGCATTGCCGCGTTGTATGGTTATGCTTATTCGCTGAGCGAAATATTTTTTTTACATATATTAGCAGTGCAGTGTTGCTCTGTATTGCTCTTAATAACATGATGACAACGCCTGGAAAGCCTTCCTCTAGCGTATAAACGGCCTATCTAATGCAAACATATTTTCAGATGTCATTTTCTAAGATAATTGCGTCACATATAAACTCTTATAACACTTTATAATTTCAGCATTGAAGTTATTACCAGAAATAGGCTGCTTGGATGTTTCCGATAGAGAACTGGGTATTAGTTCAGAAAATCCATGCTCCAGTGTAAAGTCCGTGCGACCGAAGACCTGCAAAATAACTGAACGCGTGCCCTCTATTGAAACCCAGTAGGTACCGGCAGCTGGATTGTTAAGCCGCAATACCTTTGATGAAGAAATGAAAAAATATATTAATAATGAATTCATAAATAATTCACAAGTGTCGTGGTGTCCGAAAGTTCGAGCAGCCTGCAATACAAATATTACAAGTTCGAATGCAACCATAAAACTATAAACGTTTTATAATTCAGCTACATAGACACTGGTAGAACTAGAATAGCAAATGTTACCTTAGTATTGTTGGTGGTTAAAATGTCAGTATAGTTGTGTGATGGTCCTTCCAATGCAGTTACTCGGACGTTTTCTCCAGCTGCGCTCAGCAGAGCATATTCGATTTTGTCGTCGATTTCAAACTATAAAAAGAAATATAATATCCTCACGCCTTCCCTCAAGGATCCCCGAAGGGGTAGGCAGAGGTGTATAGGTAGTACCCACACACCCACTTTATATATAATATATATATATATATATATACACAGAGCATCACTCTTTTAATACTCTGTGAATAAGAAACCGGTGTCCAATTTTCTCCGCTAAGGAATTGCTTTGATTAGGGTGTATCAGAAAATAGGACGCTTATTTAAATATGTGACAGAGCTCAATACAAGCAAGCAAATAAAAAAAATAACTTATTTTCTGTTAAAATAAATAATAATAATATATCCTCACGCCTTCCCACAAGGGTCCCCGAAGGGGTAGGCAGAGGTGTATAGGTAATAAATATATGTTAAAATAAAGCTATATATTACAATTATGTAAAATTCCCCGTCGATAGCCAGATATGGATATCGTCATCGGCCCAATTCGTCAAATTAAAGTTTTGGCCAATGGAGATATTGCCTACCTGAATCTTAGTCTTCTGGTGCGCTGGAATTCCTATAACTTTAAGAATACTTTTGTCGCCCTTAATTATTTCTTTTATGTACTCGATAACCTGAAAATTTTGAATAACTTTAACAATAATTTAATTTTCATCTTCGTTTTCAGTTTCTCCGAACTCCTGGATAGCCCCATGCTTAGCGCCAGCAGTAATGATGCTATTGGCGTTTTATCCAAGTCTATTGATATGAACGAAGAATTTTAGGTGTTTGCTACTGTTTGAGAATTTATCTTACAAATTAAAACTGCTGAACGAAAATAGTCTCTACGCCTCAAGTGACAGCGCGAAAGAGACTACCAGTTCTCTTACAATTTACAAACTTCTTTTACCCCTTCATCAGTTCCTTTAAACTAGCTAGCTTCTCCATTCTTCCATTCTCAAGTTGTTTTGACGTTCCCATCCTTGAAATTTTCAATTGATTTCAACTAGGTTCTTGGAAAGTGGCCTATCTAACTCCACTTCTTCCACCAATACACTTTTGTTGTATGGAAGAAGTGTAACACTGGTCACTCATCATTTTAATATATCCAAACTAAGATACACATGTACATATAAATACGCCCTGATTGTAAGACTAAAGTCCGCACTTACTTTGCATAAGAAAAGTTGCAACCTAAATGCGCCACGGAGAAGCGGTACAAACGGCTGGTGTAATATATGTTTTTTTCTACTAACCTTATGTATTTCATCCTTATCCACAATAAACACTTGCCCGGCACAAGCCAGCGCTATCTCGTGGTATACAATGCACATTTTGTCATTGCTATCTGTGCAATAATCCGTTAGAATGAACACTATCTGTAATAAATGGCACGGTGGATTCCTAGGTCAAGAGATGAGAGGGCATGACGGGTTTCACGTTCAAATTTGGAGCTGCCCGACTGGGGCAGGATACTCCACCTTATAGTATTCCGTAGCCAAATAAGACTTTTTATGTTGTGTTCTTGCGCTATGAATAAGATCTTCAATAATGAGCTTGGGGAGTGGGGCATTATTATATTATATAAAAGAATAACTCACCGAACACAGAGTGGTAAGTCTTACTTTGGTATCGTGCGGGTAATTAGGCTACGGTTTCGCTTCCCTTCAGGTAGGTGGATAGCTTGGTTTCCATTATTTTCAGGGTTTCAGTCTGTTAAGTAGTTTTTTCCGTAATAAAAGAAAAATACAGAAAACACGACCGATTTTAGCAAAGTCTTGCATTAATGGAAATCTACGTAATTCCGGAGTAACACGTCCTATATATATATGCTTATACTATGTACGTGAAAAATTGTGAGGATATTCGTTACCCAACTACTCCAAAAATGCTGAATCACATTGGATTAGAATTGGCACCGAGACGTAATCAGCTGGATACTTCTGGATACAGCTCAACACATATATGTAAAAACAACTATAAGGCTTACAACTATAAGTCCATAACACACACCTGTGTCTGTGCTTTTTGACACATGCTCTTAATCAATTCCACTTTGTCGTAATCTTTAGCTGATGCGTCGGTGAACACGAAGAGATAGGAGTTAGGCTGGCTGTTCTTCAGTGCAAGTTCGATGCCCGACAGTGAATACTCCTCCCAATCTTTATTTTGGAAATTATACGCTTCGATAGAGTCTAAAGCCTCTTGGATTTTGGCTGGGTCTCTACTTTTAATAAGCATTTTATTTAGGTACACTGAAATTATGAATATATTAAAGACCGCGTCGCTTCTATCGTCTTCTATGTTGTATATAATTATACATTTACAACATTTGCTGGTTTTATCCCAAGGTCTACATTCACACCTTCGTAGGTGGATCCCCGAGTGAGTCCCACATACACAATTTTCGATGCCAACTGGGCAGATAGCGAGTCCATTGCCATTTCCCAAGCACGACTACACTCACGTCTTTGATTTCTGCTCACACGCAGGTTTCCTTTAGATGGTTTCCTTCACCGTAAAGCTCCGTTACAGTACTTAAGTTAAAACTGTGGAGATCAGAAATAGTGACAGACTCGCCTACTGCCGTATTAAGGATAATAAGATATTTACGGACAAAATCAGAATCTCGAAAATCGAAAATTCTGAATCAAAAACAAAATACATTAATCCCTTATTGGTCAGGCTCACGCTATCTGATGAAAATACTGGCAATAACATTCATTAATTCGTTTCATTTGTTTTAACAGCAGAAAAAGTTCTCCGCAGAGAATATTATTTTGTTATATACTAGCTGTACCCGCGACTACGACTGCGTGGAATTTAAAAAAATAAAGGTTTCTAAAATAAAAGTAGCCTAAGTTAGTCCTTTTTACATCAGCTATCTGTCAGTGAAATTCCCGTTAAAATCGATCCAGCCGTTTCAGAGATTATCCGGAACAAACCGGCATCATTAGACGGAAATCAAGCTTCCACCACCTTATTGGTATTAAAAAATATCACCTGGATCGTTGAATGTCACCAATACGATATCCTTGATCTGACTTGACTTATAGTTGAGAATAATGTCCATTATACCCCGGGCTCCCTGCCTTACTTGTTCGATTTCTTTGTCCATAGAACCCGAGTCGTCTATTACAAATGTTAAGCTAGAGTTGCCAGGACTGGATTTTACTAAGCGTAAAAATAATACCACCAATATCAAATACATTTTGGTAGAATTTAATTAAGGCGTCTTGAATTGAACTCTCTTCAATATTTGTTTGCCTTTTATACCTATGCATGTTTGAACATGGATGCGTTGTGAAATGATGACACTTATAGTGTTGTTACTGGAAAGTGAAGAGAGTTCCCATTTCTAACCGACTGCAAAAAATATGGAGGTTCTCATATCTACTCTGTTTTTAACTTACCTTTATTGGTAGCTCGTTTTTTTTTAACTGTTTAACTTTCAACACCATATGTCCCGCGCTACCAACCATGTAACGTGAGTTAAATACCAGCATTAGGTTTTATAGCAAGCTGGACCCATATATTATTTTTCGTTTATAAATTGAAAATGGATGCCTGCTACCAAACTTTATGCGGAAATTTGACTTAGGATTTATCTTTTTATTATTTGATCTTATTTCTGTGTTTTTAGTGAACAGCTTATATGTTTCATCTTATAAAACTTTAATATACAATTTTTAAATATATTTTGAAATCTGCGTTAAATTTGATTTCCTTTTGAGTTTGATATCCTACTCATAAGCATAGTATCCTATTCATAAGTATTCATATTCATATCCTATTCATAAGTTATTTAAAAAATAGAATGACACAATTTAGCACCAAAAATTACCATGACTTTTTGAGACGAATCTAACGAAGACTGTTAAAATCCTTCCGTTTGTAAGTAAACTAAAAAATATATTTCAAAGACAAGCGCGAAAAATAAACAAATTGGCTAGGTTAAAAAGGTAGGAGTGAATAATTCGGAAAAAACTGTGTATAGTGGTTACAGAAAATATTATTCATATTACAGTTTTGGAATTCACCCTACAACATTGGTTTCTTATCAATACAATTTCAGTTTCCTTTCCTTAAGCGTTAATACTAAATAACAAGCATTGTGATGACATCTGACACTAATTTGATAAGGAACGAAATGTGTTTCAAATGAATTCCAACATGATAGGTAATAATTTACACCTGGTTTCAATAAAATAAACCATTTACCTAAAGGATATTTCGTTTTGAAACTATTAAACTATTTGACAGAGTCAAATTTCGTTTTGAACTTATTTGACGGAATCAAAATAAAAAGAAGCACTTTTATTTTAAAAAAAATTTTGTTCCCAGTTAATATATTTAAAAATCAAAATCTAAATAAATTTATTTCACATAGGCCCAAGTGGGCACTCATAAAACGTCGAAGAATAAGCACGATTCGGGTTGGTCGCTTCCATGGAGAAGAACCGGCAAGAAACTCCATGGTTACACTTTTCAAATCATTAGGCATATACAATAACAATATTTTTCGTTACAGCAATAGTACCCAAGTATGGAGGAACAACGTAGGCCCGACAAGAGGTCGTTGCTTATTATACAGAGCATACATAAAAAATATTGCTATAAAATTGAAACGTAAAGCAACTAGCTCAAGCATTCCTAGTGAATATGTTTTCGGGTAATTCAAATGCGTTCGCAAAAGCTCCAAGCTGACAGCAATAGACATGACTGTCAGTGAATGGTTTCCCATCAGGAGACAGCCCTGGCGGAGCGATGTCTGCACATACGTCGTCGCATAATATATCGGTGCGGGATGGCTGTGGATCGTTGATGTATACCGCAGCTATTGGCTCGCTGTCGAAGAACTTAAACACCTGTCAAACATATTAACATACTTTTAAGCATAGCCGCGGTTGTGTAGGCCGGACAGTCTATTCTGAACTTAAGTACAGTGATTAGTCACACCACGAGCTTTACGGTGAAGGAAAACATCGAGAGGAAACCTGCATACGTCTGAGAAGAAATTCAAAGGCGTATGTATAGTCGTGCTTGAGTAACGGCGATGGACTCGCCATCTGTCACGTTGGCACCTAGTATACCTCTGGCGGAAAGTGGGTGTGTGGGTATTACCTATACACCTCTGCCTACCACTTCGGTCCCCGAAGAGGTAGGGTCCTTGTGGGAAGGCGTGAGGATATTATTATTTATTTATTATTATTATTATTTATATTTAACGTAAGGGATACAGGGCATATTAAACGTCACATACGAAATATAAAACTACAGCTACCACCGTTTCTAAGAATGTAACCTGCCTATTGTCAGGTAAATAACGTCTCCTGACAGCAGGCCTGACAATACGACGGCCTGGAATACAAGGATTGCAAGTTCCAATCTCGTTGTACTAATAACTTTTCTGAACTGAAGTACCCTGATTCTTCACACCGCGAGCTTAACGGTGAAGGAAAGCATTGAATGTAAGCCCACATACGTTCTAGAAGAAATTCAAAGTTATGTATAGTATTGAAAAACTGCGATGGTCTCGCTATCTTTACCGTTGGTACCTAAAAATAACACCTAATAAATAGCCTAACAGGATTCTTTAATAATATCTTAGAAATAAGAGGGCTAGAGATGAAGACCAAGATATTAACTATGCATCTATAGAACTTTCTTTGTTATGCCATATCGCCGTATGTGTCCATGTCAGTTCTGTTGGAAACAGACCAATTTTGTAAAGCAATATACTTATACACCACGCCGACATGTGTGCAAGTATGAAAAGACTGGTCAAATACAACCACGATAACTGTCAAACTGATGGTGATATTACCTTCCACAAATACCGAGGAATTGTCAAACCATCCTTAGTGACATATTTGCTAGCACCAGACCAAACCGATAAATTCTTATCATCTTCAAACACCAGTCTAATGCCTTCTTCCATGCTCTGCCATGTCAACTAAAAAGAGAAAGAAGTGTACTTTATAATAATATCACAGTCAGATAATTCACATACATTTTTTAACCACATACACATTTGAGGAAAGTAAATTCTGATAATTTTAAACGTCGTTTCAATTTTCAGAATCCTATATTTCAAGAAGTAGTTATTTGTATGTTTTAGCCCAAATAAAATTACTAATTTTATACTATACGAATATAATGACTTTAGATCTTGTTTATATCTAGTGACAGAGTGCATTGAAAAGTCAAGAAAAGAAGTTTGTAAGCCAGAGGTTTTCCCGAACGTAAAGTAATGTGTCTACTGAACCATATAGTGTGGGAAAACATCGTGCAAAACACAAATAGGACGTACTTTAGAACAGCTACCGGCTCGCTATTAGCGACGTTGGTACTTAAATATAGCTCAAGCTAAACGAGGGTATTGTTACACCGCTGTCTACCACATCGAGGAACCTTGTGACGATAAGATTTGGGCAATTTTCTTGCTACTTGAAAAAATAACGCGTTTCTGGTTGAAGACATGCACCAACATCAAATGTCTAGAGAAGGAAAGGAAATGTACGCATGAACCTTCAAAGATACTCACATGTTTACTGTCACAAGAATGCCACAAGGCAATAGAGTTTAAGTGGTCAATGAACGTGCTCTGCTGCGGGGGTCCATAGCTGACGTCACGGGCATTGATCAACTGGCTCTTGCTGTAACAGCACTCCGACTTCTCGCCACAGGTGTACTTCTGCTCAGCTCTAACGTCACCGATACCTGGATACTTGAACCAGCCGTGCGCTGCCACACTGACTACGCTACTTGTTGTGGACATTTTAGAGTGAGCATACAAAGGCACATTCAACTGTTTATCGTAACACACTTCATAAGCCTCTACGAAATGGTTCAAATTGAAACCAACTTTGATCATTTCACTATTTTCTTTAAGACATTTAGTACCGGTTTTAACGATAACAGGTGATACTTCGTTTTCACATGCTAGATCAGAGAACTTGTAAATGCGTCCGTCTACTAAGAAATTATCTTCCTTATCACAAGTCACTATTGCTTCACTTTTGCCCGGAAGGTTTTTGAAATGATTGCGATTTCCACTTTGATTGGGGCAAGATAATTTGAGATTAGATCCGGAATTGACGTTGATTATGTTCTGTGTAGATTTCAATTGTGGCCAATTAAGGTCTTCTGTCAGCATCAGCGGGGTGTGTGTTGTATTCAGGCCAGTATAGATCAGACATTCTGAAATATCGTAAATGTGACTGTATTATGTATTTTTGAACTGCAAAATTATTTTTTTATTTCCATACTAGAACGGCACAGCGCCACTTATACTAATTGAAACACACTTTCATACTGTCTGCTCATAGTACTCCAGACATACTGTCAAGGTATCTTGCCAGTCATCCACAAACGGATCTCATTCAGGATATTCGTGCAGAAGAGTGTTAAGAGCAGATGCACGGAGCAGTAGAGCGCGCTTGCGCCACAGTGCGACTTAAGGGCACAGTGAACAACTTGTGCTTCCTCTTGCGTATTCACGCTGCTATATCACGCTGATTCTCTAACGAGGTAGACAGAGTATAGAGCGCCAGTTCTCTCTAGACTCTGATACCTCTTGTCAGGTACATGGAACACAGTTGCTCGAGGAGGGTGGGTTTGTTACTGTACTGATATTACTATTACTATTCTACGAAGCCATACTATAAATGTGCGAGGGTGTACGTTTATAATGAGGTTTTATGGATTAAAGTTTCAACGAAAAATCTTTTTTGTTTTACCTGTTGATAACACGGTAAAACTCCTTTTCACTGTACCATGTGGGTTTTTCAGTTCGCACACAAAATTACCCCATTTAGTAATAGCCAGCTGCGGTTTTGTTTCCTTCATGACTTCACCTTTATACAGCCATTTAGCCTGAAATAAGAAATTATATGCTCCTTGGACAGGGGAGGATTGTTATATCGTGTTGGCATCAAAGAAATTAGTCCCATTATGCTAACAAATTCCACTACCCTTCGAACACAGAGTGGAATAGCGCAATTGATACTTCGGTATCGTGATCCTAAATTTGCTACGATAACCGCTTTCCATCAGGTGGGCCGTATGGTTGTTTGCTACTCTTGTAAAAAAAATTTGAAAAGAAAAACGAAGCAGTGGTTCCAAGACTTTCAACGGAGTTCCATTCCTAAGCGACGCAAAAAACCTTTTAGCTTAAAGTTTATTTATTTATTTAAAATAGCATAGCAAAGACTATAAACGTTTATTTGTATGCTATTTCACAAAGTCATGCCCGCATTTTTGCCTAAATTTATCCTAAATGTATATAAGGTTAGCTATAAGGTTACTTTTAATAATACAATGAGCACTGGGAATTTTACAACAATTTAACTCTCGTAGCTGATGAAATTTGCAGTCGCCTTTTGTACGAGTACAATTTCACACTATAGGAGTCCAAGCAGTTGGTACTAAAGTGTATGAAATTTACCTCAGCCGGTGGTTTTGCATTGACGCTGCAGTCTAAGAAAGCCTCATCTCCGTTCCAGTCTATTTTATCCAACGCGTCGTGTTTGAACTGCGGTGGATAGCCGACGTCCACCTCGTACGTGTCGGAAACTGCACCCCGTTGGGAGTTGACTCTGCACGTGTAGTTTCCATCATGGCTTTGACGAGCACCTCTGATGTCGTAAACTGCACCAGTTACCTTCGTTTCCAAGCCATTCTAGGAAAGGAAAATGATTTTTTTTTATATAAATATCCTCACGCCTTCCCACAAGGGTTTCCGAAAGGCAGAGGTGTCTACGTTGTTTTAGGTGCTTACGTGACAGATAGCAAGTCCATCGCCGTTACTCAAGCACGACTATGTTTTACTTTCTACGTCCAAAGACTCGAAATGTATCATTGGCTAAACTAGGCGTGAATATGATGATGAATATCTAAGATACTAACCAAATACCATTTAATGGTATCCTCCTGGGTGTGAGGTAAGTTACATGGTATGCCTTTAGATTCCCTTTCCTTTATATAAAATTTGTGACTGTCTCCATAATTGTCATCCGCAAAAAGATATTCTGAAATGCAGAAAGTGTTAGCATTTATCCGATGATACAAGTGGATACTGATACAGTGCTTCGTAATTTGACTGGACGACCCTTACCCGTTACACCAACTTCAAACATTTGAGTCACCTTGCCGAATTTATTTACAGCTTTACACTCGTAACTTGTGGAATCGCTCACAACTGGATTTTTAATAACCAGGACGTTGTCGTTTTCAATTAAAACTTTATTATCTGAAAACAAAAACTTTTTCAATGCAAAAAAAAAACGAAGTATGAAAGGGCTAGAGATGGATTTAGGCACAGAGAGGTAGAGCATAACCGATATTTCATTGTGGAGCAGTTTTTTTTAATTTTTTTTTTATAACACATGGGTGGCAAACACGCATGCGGTCCGCCTGATGGTAAGCGGTTACCGCCGCCTATGGACGCTTGCAACACCAGGGATATCACTCGCGCGTAGCCGACCCTGCAGGAATCTTTTCACACCCTTCTTGGAGAACTCCATGCTGTACTCTCCAGGGAAAACCTCAACGGGTAGCTCATTCCACAGCCTGAGCGCTCGCGGCAGGGAACTCCTTTGGAACCGCGCAGTGCGAGACCCTTGTGGTACCAAAGTATGGGGATTAATTCCCCATACCTTTGCAGTTCTTACATATCAGAGAAGGTGTAATATCCGAAATATTTTACTTAAAAAGAAACATGTTTTAATGCGATGAATGTTAGTACGAATTTACAGGGTCGGGCATATTATGACAATTGTATAATCCATTGCATCATACCCCTCTTGTAAGGGTAGATTTTAAATGGGGCACTACTTCCATATGACAAAGAGTCACAGCTAGGTATCGATTAAAAGTAGGGATGAGTTAAAAGGCAACGTGCGTGAGTGAAACGCTTTGTACTGGAAGCGTATCGACAGACCACCATCGGTTTCAGCGCACGGTTTTATTTATGCATCTCATGTGGTCTGACTATAAACGATCTAGCAAAAATATTATTTGATACCCTCCTTGAAGAATTCCAACGGGGAGTCCATGCTACAGTCTGTGATTTCAGGGAAAGATATTCATTTGGTGCAAATTCTTTAAGCCAACCTCCCAAGCCAGTAGGCATGGCATTCTTTTCAGGCATAAAATGTTGCACAAAAAATTATATAACGAACCTGGTATCACTTTTCTACCGTTACGAGACCACGTTATAGCTGGTACTGGATAGCCTACGGCGTTGCACGGGACTCTGAGTACGAAGTCGCCTACTACAGCTGAGTAGACAGTTTTACCATCTTCTAGTACTATAGTTGGTGATGCTATAAAACAAAAAATGTGTTACGAATAAAATTATTATTATATTATATATCCTCACGCCTTCCCACAAGGGTCCCCGACGGGGTAGGCAGAGGTGTATAGGTAATACCCACACACCCACTTTCCGCCAGAGGTATATTAGGTGCCAACGTGACAGATGGCGAGTCCATCGCCGTTACTCAAGCATGACTGTACATACGCCTTTGAATTTCTTCTCAGACGTATGCAGGTTTCCTCTCGATGTTTTCCTTCACCGTAAAGCTCGTGGTGTGACTAATCACCGTACTTAAGTTCAGAAAAACTCATTGGTACAGTCGGGATTCGAACTTGCGACCTTTGCATCGCAGGCAACTGCTCGAACCACTCGGCCACCACGGCCCCAATAATTATAAATAAAATTATAAACAAAAATAATTATAATATAAAAAAGAAATATCAATTATGTTACAAAATTATCGCTACTTAAATAAGTTTGTTATACATTCAATCAATCTTTCTACAGATTGAAATATTGTATTACAAATGAAAACATTATGTATCAAATTTAATTATAAAATAGAAATTCAAATAAGGAATAAATGGTCACTAATAATGTTGTACCTTCAACAATTAGCTCGGTCTCCACTTTATCTTCAGCTTTAACATTCTTAGCAATGCATCGATAGGTACCAGCATCAGTTAGAGCAGCGTGCGCTATTTGAAGGTATCTTGTGACTGGTAATGGTACAAATTTATTTGACCCTCTACTCTTGAACTGCCAACTGAGCGTTGGTGCTGGATTGCCACTTAAAACTCTGAAATGAAGTAATCCTTATTATTCCACGTGAGAAAAACTTTTAATGAGAGAAAACATACGAAGCATGCCTACGTTCTTTATCTTCATATACGGCTTTTTATTAAGATCCCCATAGGGGTTGGAGACGTGCGTCACACTCTCCTTTCGCCAGAGTTATATAATTCGGTGTCAATGTGACAGATGGCGAATATATTTTAAAATATTTACGAGTAATTTAAATCTTCGCCGGGTAAAAAGAAAAGGGCTTTTGTTTTTCTTTGCTCTCCGAAATGTTTTGCTTCTTAGGCTTATTTACATCACATATACAAGTACTCGAAGTTGACTTCAAAGATTGGACAGCACTACAGACGAGTATTATTTTAAGAAAGAAGAACTTTCACTCATGAAGAAACAAGCCATAATTCGGATAAGAAAAGAATCATGATTGATTGGTCTTAATATTGAAACGGCAGTATCAGCATGATAAATAGTAATCTTTGAGCATCAGTGTGTTTGTATTTGTAAAACCCATAATAAACTATTACTTTGCTACTTACCATACCGATAAAAGCTTTCGCTAGCGCGATGTACAAAATTCGCAAAAAAGTACAACGCCATCTATCGTCAAAACAAATAAACTTTCTGTAAGCGCCTGATAGACTTATGGTTAACGTTGGTAGCAGTAACCTTTGCTATTAAAGTCTAGATTCCCTAGCATGAAAGGCTATAATTAAAATAACTTACTTGCATGGTATTAAAACAGGTGTGTTTATCTTCACAGTTTTCACCAAATTTATCTTCTCTAAAACTGGGACAGCTGCAAAGAAATTCTTATTATTTCTATTATACCTCCATGCTTATGTTAAGATCACGTGGTTCGAGTAGTTGACTGCAAATATTGCAAGTTCGGATCTTTAACTGCGCCAAAGAGTTTCTTTGAATTTAATTTAAAAAACTGCTTACAGCACAACTCGCCATCTTTGGCTGCTTAATTTATTAGACCGAGGCACAGTATGTAAAACCTTTGCCGGAGGGCGTGCAAATACGAGTATGGATAGAGGTCTATATGTCTAAAAGAAATAATTGTTCAGCCTGTCTATCAGTTTGGTTTATCCATAATAAACAATTTTAAAATCCTTCAAAACGATCTAATCTTGCCTTCTGAATATTAGTGTTGATGAAAAACATACCCAAATCTATTATTTCAACGTCTGTAGAAAGCTCCAAGTGTTGGCTAGAGTCATCTACTAACACTGCTTTGCATGTGTACTGTCCAGCTGAGTCCAAGGCGACAGACTTTATCCTCAGTTCGCTTCCGTCCGACGATATTGTAAGCTTATCTGAAGTTTTGAGTTGGACTCTCTGGTTGTTGATTTTAACAAACCAATCAATACGCATGCGGGAAGATGAGCGAATTTTGCATTGCAATACAGCATTTTTACCGTAACGGACCCCACTAGTTGCTAGAAATAAATACCATTTTCCATTAACACAATCACAAAGTATTTACTAAATTGTGAACCTCCTATTTTCAAGTCGGTTCAAATAATTTTCCGAAGTGAAATTCAACCGCACATTTGATCCAGTTTCTTGTATGGAATTATTAACGGGCTTTATGAAGAGATTATCTATTCAATACTTTTTTATTACTTTTTCAACTTATAAGTATTGATCTCTAGACTGAGCTATAACGCTTATCTGTAGCTGCTGGATTGATCAGCTCAGCGTCATTTGAGGAAAGAGGAAAAGCGCGACTGGATCTCGAATTAATTTTTTTTGTTATATACCACTATTTTATATACCACTTGCGGCGAACAAGCATGCGGCCCGCCTGATGGTAACCGCCGCCTATGGACGCTTGCAAAGCGCGTTACCGACCCTGCAGGCATCTTTTCACCCCTTTCTTGAAGAACTCCATGCTGTACTCTCCAGGGAAAACCTTAACGGGGAACTCAATCCACAGCCTGAGCGTTTGCGGAAGGAAACTCCTTTAGAACCGCGCAGTGCATTAATGCAAGTGCATAAGTTGTGGCTTAAAAATGCACGATATTGCATTATTTTTGTTCTAATTGCGTGTAAAATTGTTATATTTACCTGGCGGAGGCACTGCGACAGTGAAAGGCGATTGTACTACGACTCTGGCACTTGTCTTGTGTACGGATAGTTTGTTTCTTGCAGTACAAACATAGGTACTTCCATTAGTCTTAACGTTGTCCAGAGTGAGATAACTAATGTACTTGTATGGTAGCTCAACGGGAGAACTCTGTTGAATAGATATTGAATTAAACGATTGCAGCTTTGTTGATATTTTCGTAGGGATTTGAAATCTAATATATAAAAATTATGCCATGGTGGCCGAGTGGTTCGAGCAGTTGCCTGCGACGCAAAAGTCGCAAGTTCGAATCCCGACTGTACCAATGAGTTTTTCTAAAACTTAAGTACAGTGATTAGTCACACCACGAGCTTTACGGTGAAGGAAAACATCGAGAGGAAACCTGCATACGTCTGAGAAGAAATTCAAAGGCGTATGTATAGTCGTGCTTGAGTAGCGGTGATGGACTCGCCATCTGTCACGTTGGCACCTAATATACCTCTGGCGGAAAGTGGGTGTGTGGGTATTACCTATACACCTCTGCCTACCCCTTCGGGGACCCTTGTGGGAAGGCGTGAGGATATATAATATATACAAATTATTTTTTGTCTGTATGTCCTGTATAGAATCGTAAGCGGCTGGACCGATTTTAATGAAATTTTCTGTTTCTTTAGGTGGTTGAGATTAATAATTGGACCCGATAGGTGGCCCTTCGTCGGAAACATATAAGTAAACAATAATTCGTCATTATTTATTTACCTTAGATTGTAAAACTGTTCCTTTGCTATCGGTCCAAATAATATTTGGCGCTGGATAGGCGGAAACTGTGCAAGTCAGTTGGAGTTTACCGTTGTAAGGAACTTGCGCGTATGGGCCTTCGGAGATGTTCGTGACAGGAGACTTTTCTTCAATAGGTTCTACAAGGAAGGAAAACACGACCTCAATAATTATAAATAACTTTTAGACACCTCACCCATTAGGATAATAGGTTCTACAAGGATTTAGAAAAAAAACACCATCCTAATTATAGATAAACTTCAGACACATCACCCATTAGGGTCTTGGACCCTTGCATCAATTTAAGGATCTCATTAATATCATGTATTAATGAGATCCTTAAATTGATCACTAACATGATTTAAGAAGTAGCCTGCAATACACATACATACATATCATCACGCCAAGTCCCTAACGGGATAGGCAGAGAGTATAGAGCGCCAGTTCTCTCTAGACTTGCATACCTCTTTCACTTCGTCCACATTCATCAGTCTCTTGATACATGCCCAGAAGTAATATCTTAGACAGTATTTCCATGCCGCTTGTGATCATGGGATTGTTGACAAGCAAAAGGCTCTAACAAGTAGACTCCACGCTACAGGTGGCAACAGTACTCCATTTCAGGCAAATTTCTGATTTAGTCACACTACGCCATATGAGACCGAACTTGAGACATAAACTGGCGATATTTGTTCAATAATATTATAAATTATGAAGGAGCCAGTTTCCTGCGCACAAAGATCGCAAGTTCCCGACTGTACCAATGAGTTTTTCTGAACTTAAGTACAGTCATTTGTCACACTACGAGCTTTACGGTGAAGGAAAACATCGAGAGGAAACCTGCATACATTTGAGAAGCAATTCAAAGGGTTATGTTTAGTCGTGCTTGAGTAACGGCGACGGACACGCCATCTGTCACGTTGACACCTAAAATATATCTTTGGCGGAAAGTGGGCAAAACCTATACACCTCTGCCTAGCTGAGCTAGTGCTAATTTAAAACACTGAACACTTACTTATTTTAGGTTTCTGCGGTTCAATAGGCGTTTTGGCAAGTCTTCTGATGGATTTTCCAGTGCTTGTCACATTTCCAATGACCTAAAAATTATTATCAATATAAGTACAAACTATACAGGTACTAAGTTTTAGGCTATAATGAGTCTCAGTGACCGAGTGGTTCGAGTAGTCGCCTGCATCGCAAAGTCGGCATGTTCGAATCTCCACTGTACGAATTATTGAGTCTTGTACGAATTAGTGTCTTTGACCATTTCTAGGTGTGATGTTGAATCCTAATACGAGCTTTACGGTGAAGGAAAACAGCGAGATGAAACCTGCATACGTTTGAAGAGAAATTAAAAATTTCGTGACCAGCAGGCATTAAGAGGACACGATCGCAAAGGGTGGGAAGACATATAACATAGTCGGTAGTTCATACACAGCTACCTACTACCCCCGCCCCTCTCGCCATCGACGAGGAATCCCCCTTAACTTGGAACCAATCCTGTTCGATTTCAAAGCAGTTGCCTTTCGCGAATACTGAAGGTTTGTAATGAATTTGCAACGGGGAGGTATTCTCTTAACAATGCAGGGTGGAGTTCTTCAAGAATAGTTTGGAGAATTCCTGTAGTGTCGGCAGCGTCGCGACACTTGTGTTTCATGCTAATAGGCGGACAGTATGATTATATGACATTTTTGTGATAAAAAGGTAGTACTTACAGCAACTTGAAACAGCTTGTTGGGTGATATGAACTGCTTCGTTATGTAAAAGTCTCCAGAGACCCTTGTCAGAGGCAAATCATACAGTTCATGGTCGTTCATATCCAATATCAGTACGTTATTTATAAGAACTTCGTGGTCTGGGTCGGTGACTGATATAGACAAATAGCTTTTTTCATCTGTAAAAAAATATTCTTTATATAATTATATATATAAATAAATTAGCTGTCCCGCCCAGCTTCGCCCGGGTGAAAAAGTTGAGTTTCGAAAAATCCGTTCTTAGCTGACCTCGTGCGAAGCTGGGTGGGACAATTAGTTCATATATATTTATTTTTTATACTACAAGAGTGGTAAACAAGCATACGGCCCACCTGATGGGAATCGGCAACCGTAGCCTATTTACGGTTACGATACCGAAGTATCACTTGAGCGTTGCCACACTGTTGCGTTGAGAGTTTTAATGTGTATTGTTAGTTAGCGAGTGACACCCCTAGTGTTGCAAGGCGGTAACCGCTTACCATCAGACGGGCGCATGCTTGTTTGCCACCAAAGTGGTATATATTTTTTATACAGTTTTAATAGCCACGGTGGCCGCGTAGTTTGGTAATGGTCACCATACCTGCGATGGGTTGCTTGGAAGTGTCAGAGAGCGATTTGGGTACCATCTCCGAGAATCCATGGTCAAATAAGAAATCCGTCCGACTGAAGATCATCACAGATACTTGGCTGGTTCCCAACACGGAGAATTCATACACACCAGGCGTCGGGTTGTCCAATCGGTAAGCCTATACACATTAAATAATTAAGCGAGTTTTATGCAATTTCGAACACACATTCTGTAGATTAAATCCTGACAGCATCACCATCAATGAGAGTGATGATGTTAGCAAGGTCTAACTTGATAGCCAGGCGAAAGGTTAAAGTCAAGGGTCACCCTTGGTGTTAATAAATGTATAATAAGCCAGTTCTCTCTAGATAAGTCTAGACCTCTTACGCTTCACTCACATTCATATCAGTCTCTTCATACATGTTTGACGTTTCCATCCTTGAATGTTTGATCGAGTTGATCTAGATCCTTGGTGATCCGAATAAGTAAATATGTAATATCTAATACATAAGTGCATTTATATTACACATTATTATTTACCTAAATGTATAAATAATAAGTTGTTTTGACAAATGAGACCAGAGTGTATTGTCAAAACAAGTATACGATTTATTTTACCTCTTGTTTATCTCAATGCTCTGAATATTTTTCCTTGTACAAACTGGAGACTATGTAACTAACATTTTACATACTTTTGATGTGAATAAATACATTATCACGAGTAATAAATGGGGTTTATCAACACTAAAATGTTGAAGAACCTAAAATAATCGTTCTTGCGTCTTCTACCCTTAACATTTACAACCCTTGAATTTCTGCACCCAAGTAAAGTGATAAGTCACACCATGAGCCACGAGCCGAGAGAATACAATAATCATAAATTTTTACCTTAGTGTTAGCGGTACTCAGTACAACTTTTGAAATACTGAATCCTGTTGCGTTCGCGATTTGTACGTTTTCACCGGCAATGCTTACAAGGACATACTCAGTCTTATCGTCAATCGTAAACTGGAACAAGGGAATTGCAATGAGAACATCAATTCATTTACTTTCATGTACGATTTTAGTGGTGAAAGTTGCGCTACCAAAACTGAAAATTTATACATTACTAGCTGTGCCCGCGACTTCGTCCGCGTCCGAATTTAACAAAAAAAATTGTTCAGTTACTAAAATAAAAGTAGCCTAAGTTACTCCTTTTTATAGCAGCTATCTGCCAGTGAAAGTCCTCTCAAAATCGGTCCAGCCGTTTCAGAGATTAGCCGGAACAAACAGACAGAAAAATTGTAAAAAATATATTTAGGTGTATGTACCGTGTATACATCCATATGCATGCAGTTAGTAAAAAGCGGTTATTTCAATATTACAAACAGACACTCCAATTTTATTATATGTATGTAAATATATAGATAAATCGCTAAAATGCAAAATTATCTTCCTTGTCTGACAAACTTATAGTTCAGACCACCAAAAATTAAGAATTGTCGCATAAAATTTCGAAATAATTCTTTCGCTATGGTGGCAAAATGTTGAGCTCAACCAAACTTAGACTATTTAGTTCAGTGCTAGTGCATTGCTGGAGTAAACGGGATGACGAAACGCTCCTCGTCGAGGGCTATTCAATAACTTGTCATGTTTTGCAATTTTGCCAACAAAACTCAAGTTTATTGCTTTATAAGGATGTCTCGGGGAAACTTTTTGAGGCCTCCCGTGACAAGAGGGCTGGCGATTATTTCGCTCCGTGAATCAGCAATGCTATCATCATGGTTGCGGTGTGTGCGCGCGCGCACACACCGCAACCATAATAAATAGCGGCAATACCGTAAGTCTTCTTGTACCCTTCCGCGTGACAGATTTGGAACATTTATTCTATTTATAGGTATTTTATCTTTATTATTACTTTGTATTTTAATAAGAGCCGTAGTGGCCGAGGTGGCCGAGTGGTTCGAGGAATTGCCTGCGACGTAAAGGTCGCAAGTTCGAATCCCGACTGTAACAATGAGTTTTTCTGAACTTAAGTACAGTGATAAGTCACACCACGAGCTTTACGGTGAAGGAAAACATCAAGAGGAAACCTGCATACGTCTGAGAAGAAATTCTAAGGCGTATGTATAGTCGTGATTGAGTGACGGCGATGGACTCGCCATCTGTCACGTTGGCACCTAATATAACTCTGGCGAAAAGTGGGTGTGTGGGTGTTGCCTATACACCTCTGCCTACCCCTTCGGGGACCCTTGTGGGAAGGCGTGAGGATATATTATTTATTATTATTTTAATGTAAAACTTGTTGGCTTTCTGGACAAATTTAGAGCCAGAGTAATTTGTGAGTCTTAAGTACTAAGGTCCCGTTTACTCTTTGGGTGCGGAATCCTACAAATGCAGTATGCACTCACCTCCACTTTGGTCCATTTGTTTCTGGGAACTTGTACACTTTTAATGACAGTCTTGTCCCCCTTTACGATTTCTTTTACGTATTCCAACACCTGAAAATTATAAAATGTTTGTTTGTGTGCTTTTCTTTACATTCAATGTATAATTATGAATGTATACGAACTAGCTATCCCATGTGGTTTCACCCGCGATAAATTTGATAACAGACGTGTAGTTCTATTTTGTGGAACATATACAAACATACATACATAACGCTAGTCCTTCGCGAGGTCTAGATAAAGCATATCCTATATGTAAATGCAGTCAATAATCTATCTCTGTGGTAAATTTCAACCGATTCCGTTCAGCCATTCGGGCGTAATTGTGTGACAACCACTCATACAAACTTTCGCATTTCAAATAGTAGTAGAAATTTTGATGATTATTCAGAGTTGTCTCTTGATACATGGCTGAATACATTACAACTAGATGTACTTTCACATACCAATATTTAGCTTTGAATAATGATGTACCTTGTAAATTTCATTTTTATCGACAATAAACACTTGTCCCGAACACGCCTCTGCTATCTCGTGATAGACGATGCAAGCGACATCACTATAACTGTTACAGTAATCCGTGAGAATGAACAGAATCTGAAATGTAAGGAAAGCAATTTATAATTTTCATTTACTGGCTACATGGCTTTCTTATAATATATATTATTAATTGCCTTTGAAAGTTCGTAAAAGCCAGTTGACCCATTTAACTAAAAATATTTTATTTGAAACTAGCTGACCCGACGAACATCGTACCGCCTAACAGTCAATGAATATCGTGTTACTGATTAACTGAACTTAATTTATGTTTGGATGCAAGTAATACAATGAAAACAAAATGAATATTAAGTTCAGAAACGCGCCCCTAGAATTGTCGATGATCCCATGCCCACAAGCGGCTTGGAACCAGTCTGAGGAGAGACTTTGCCTCCCTGTGTGTGTTCTACCGTTTATATAACGGGGAGTGTTCTGCAGAATGGTTCGACATGATGCCCACTTCCACCTTCTACCACCGCACCTCTCGCCATCGACGGGGAATTCATCCCCATCCTTTGGAACCACAAAGGTCTCGCATTGCGCGGTTCCAAAGGAGTTTCCTTCCGCGAACGCTCAGGCTGTGGAATGGGCTCCCCGTTGAGGTTTCCCTGGAGAGTACAGCATGAAGTTCTTCAATCGCGAGTCAGCAAGACATGACTAAATTAAACTGTGTGGGTACTTAATTAAATATTGGGCAGCATGGGATGGCTTAATTCTCTTCATTTATTTATTAATCAAGAGATATATTAGTTAACAGCATTATAAACCAAAACACTTACATTTTAAATGAAATACAATTTATATCTAACTCCAACCGACATCTGACCGTCCAAGAATGTCAACACATCCCTATAAATAGTCGTTTCATTGAAGCACCTTGTGTTATAGGTACATGAGGTTTTATAAGGCGCAAGAACAAATAAACCGGTTGAAAAGAAAGAGGCTACTCACCTGTGTCTGAGCCTTTTGACACATGCTCTTAATCAACTCCACTTTGTCGTAATCTTTAGCTGATGCGTCGGTGAACACGAAGAGATAGGAGTTAGGCTGGCTGTTCTGCAGTGCAAGTTCGATGCCCGACAGTGAATACTCCGGCCAGTCATTATTACTACGGTCATTATGAGCCACTATGGAGTTTAATCCAGCTTGGAGTTTGTAAGGGTCTCGAGTTTTGATCTTCATTTGGGTTAGACGTACTGAAAATAAGATTTTATTTATTTACTAGCGACCCAGTTTCGTACGGGTGCAACTGAAGGGTGGGAATATCAGGAGTAGGTACTCGATACCGGTTGTATTGTTGGATAGGATAGTTGACTCCCTACTCGCCTAGTGCTCAGAAGTCCTGCGAAGTTTGAGGTCCGCTATTCGATTTTGGGTGATACATCCATACATACATACATATCATCACGCGGAGTCCTGCGGTTGATGACGACCAATATATTATTTAAGCGCTATCCCTACACATCACATTTGGAAGGCGGTGACAGACTATATCTCTCAGTACCTACGGTACCAAACATATCCACAGAGTAGTGATGTACTTAGAATAATATTTTTTTTATTCTACTTAAGTCGCTAACTAACACGCGGCCTGTCAGCTTGAAAGCTAACCGCCTCCTAAAGACGCTTGCACAAGGGATATTTCTTCGCATTTCCGACCCTGAACAAATCTTCGGACTGGTAGGTACTCTCAAGAGACTCCGCAACGGAAGTTTATTCCACAGCCTGAGCGTTCGCGGAAGAAACTTCTTTGAAACTCACAGTGCGGACTGTGACCCTTGTCTTGAAAGCTATATTTGATTGTTGTAAGCACAAGTGGTGAAATCCTTACCTGGGTCGTTGAACGTGACTAACACTATGTCTTGGATCTGACTTGACTTGTATTGGAGTATGATGTTCATGATGTCACGAGCTCCTTTCCTCACTTGGTTGATGTCATCCGCCATGGAGCCCGAGTCATCGATCACGAAGGTCAAGCTGGAATTTTTTGCACTAACTAGAAGTAGATTGAAAAATAATAGCAAAATTATAGGCACCATTTTTGTGAGCGCCATTTGAAATTGGCCCTAACTGAATGACGACGGATAAATAATTCATCCTTATATAGACACACTATTTGAGTCATAAATTTGTTGAATCATAATTATTGGATAGTTAAATACACGCGGTTTCCCCCTTATGCATATATACATACATTTCATCACGCCAACTCCCTAACGGGGTAGGCAGAGAGTATAGAGCGCCAGTTCTTTCTAGACTTTCCTTATACCTCTTTCGCTTCATCCGCATTCATCAGTCTCTTTACATACATGCTCGAGTACTCTTAACGTTCCCGTCCTTGAGAGTCCGACCTATTTGATCCAGGAAGTTGGAACGTGGCCTTTCTCTGCCTCTTCTTGCACACACTTTTGCTTTATATATCTGTTTCGTCAATCTTTCTTCACTCATCCTTTCTATATGTCCAAACCAACGTAACCTTTAAACGTAAACCTTTCTTCATCTTTACAATCACGCCCTCATTCACGCCAGTTGATTTGCGAATCTCTTCATCGCGGATTCGATCTAATATCGTTACGCCGCACATTTTTCGAAGAGATCGCATCTCTACTGCATTCAAGCTATTTTCATACTTCCTCTGACATACCCAGGATTCGCTGCCATACAATAAGGTAGGTACCAATATCGCGTTGTCGACAGCAACTCGAGCATTCTTGCTCAGACTTTTACTGCCCATCAACGCCGACATGGCCCCATTCACCTTATTTCCGGCAGTTATCCTTTCCCCCTTATTAAATTTGATTATCTTACATCTTACAGGATGTGCATGTAAGATAATCAAATTGCACAAGCATGATGAATGTGGACGAAGCGAAAGAGGTATGTAATTCTAGAGAGAACTGGCGCTCTTTACTCTCTGCCTACCCCGTATGGGACTAGACGTTTTTTTTTATATACAACAAGAGTGGCAAACAAGCATACGGCCCACCTGATGGGAAACGGTTACCGTAGCCTATTTACGCTAACGATACCGAAGTATCACTTGCGCGTTGCCACTCTGTGTTCGGAGTGTTATAGTGTGTTGGCAGCATAAGGTTTAATCCGTCTGCTTCCAATACATTGTAACAATCCTCCCCTCTCCCCAAGGCGCTCATTACTGGCAACCTTATTCACCACGTAGGAACACAACACAATAAATTGGGTTATTTGGCTACGGACTTCTATAAGGTGGAGGTCCTGCCCCAGTCGGGCAGCTCCGAATTCGAACGGGAAACCCGTTATGCCCTACCTCTCTTAAGTGATGTATTAAGTAAGTGTATGATGTAAGTGATCATGTTTCAGTTTCCCTTTAATTAACACTATTTATTTGCATTTTAGTCCTTTGTAACTACTTGTTTCATTACATCGTTAGAAAAATAGTGAATCTATCTTTCCCTAAGGTACCTCTACTGGGGTACCCACCCTCCTAGAACGTTGTTTTATTTTTTGGGAAATTCACTTGAATCTGCAATCTTTGTACTGAACATTCGAACGACTCAGCCACCGCATCTCCTCATTGCTTTGTTTATACATGTATGTAGAGATTTATATCCCTACATTATACAGTGTTATTCGACGTCAGGAAAATTTTATTTTAATGGAAATTAAAATTCCCTGACCAAACAATGAGACAATAGAACAACTAAGTCTATTATAAAATTATAATGCATGCCTACATGATATTTGCGTACAAAGCATGAATTAATAATAATATACAATATTTCGACACGCCTTCCCACAAGAGTCCTCGAAGGGGCAGGCCGTTACTCAAGCATGACTATACATGCGCCTTTGAATTGCTTCTCAGACGCATGCAGGTTCCTTCTCGATGTTTTTCTTCACAGTAAAGCTCTTGGTGTGACTAATCACTGTACTTATCTACAGAAAAACTAAAAAGAAACAATTTTATTATTTAACTACCTACTGTATGCAATTCGAAAGCTTTATACATCTTTTCCCGCGCCTATAATGACTCCAACTTAGTTAAAATAAACATTAAATTATGTTATTATATCCTCCTTTATGTGTTTATAATTATAGTCTATAATTATTATTATTATTTATCTTCACGCCTTCTTGGAAGGGAGACCGAAGGGTCCCCGAGGGGTCAGGCTGTAATTTGTAGATAATACCCACACACCCACTTTTCGCCGGAGATATATTTTAAGTACTTGAGAGGTGGTGAGCACACCGCCGTTACTCAAGCACCTCAAACTTACCTTTACCCACACGCCCATTTACCGCCAGAGATATATTTTAGGTGCCATCGATACAGATGCTTGTCTATTACCGTTACTCAAGCACGACTATACATACGCCTTTGAATTTCTTAGATAGACGAAATTCAAAAAACCTACATAGGTTATTTCCTTCACCGTAAAGCTAGTTGTGTGACATATCACTGTACTGAAGTTCAGAAAAACATGTTTTTTTCCAACCGTACCAATGATGATACGGTCGGTTTTGTATATATATAAATTATATAAATATTTCTTCTAGAGCAAGTGAATGAATTTGTATATCTAGGAAGCATGTTCACACGAGATGGAAAGCATGAAAAAGATATTGAAAGAAGGGTAACTGCCGGAAATAACGTGAATGGGGCCATGTCGGCGTTGGTGGGCAGTAAAAGTCTGAGCAAGAATGCTCGAGTTGCGGTCCACAACGCGATATTGGTACCTACTTTATTGTATGGCAGCGAATCCTGTGTATGTCAGAGGAAGTATGAAAATAGCTTGAATGCAGTTGAGATGCGATCTCTTCGCAAAATGTGTGGAGTAACGATATTAGATCGAATACGCAATGAAGAGATTCGCAAATCAACTGGCGTGAATGAGGGCGTGATTGTAAAGATGAAAAAAGGCATGCTACATTGGTTTGGACACATAGAAAGGATGAGTGAAGAAAGATTGACGAAACAGATATACAAAGCAAAACTGTGCGCAAGAAGAGGTAGATGAAGGCCACGTTCCAACTACCTGGATCAAATCGATCGGACGCTCAAGGACGGGAACTATAAGAGTACTCGAAACCGACGAGCATGTATGAAGAGACTGATGAATGTGGACGAAGCGAAAGAGGTCTGTAAGTCTAAAGAGAACTGGCGCTCTATACTATCTGCCTACCTCGTTAGGGACTTGGCGTGATGATATGTGTGTATGTAAATAAATATATAATTATAAATATAGGTATAATATATATTTAAATTATATAAATATATAAAAATTATATAAATATTTAAGTTAGGATGTTTGGATGATTGTTGCTCTTCAGGGCAAAGCGGCTGAGCCGATTTGGCTGAAACTTGAAATGGTGATAGCGTCCACCAGGACATAGGCTAAATTTTAATCCATACAAATTCAAAATTATAAAGTATGATGCTCTTTCAAGGCATAGCGGCTGAACCGATTCTAGCAGGAAATTTTCCAAAGCTCCACGCGGGCGAAGCCGCGGGCATAAGCTAGTATAAAATAATTGTTAATTAAAAAACATCAAGGATAATCCTGTGTTTTGTACAATGATAATAATGTCACAGTTCGTCGCTGTGAAATACGCTCGCAGTCTACTTATACATATACATATATATGTATATAAATAAATAAATAAAATAAATAAATAAATACCTGGGACAATTCCACACAAATTGACCTAGTCCCAAAGTAAGCAAAGCTTGTGTTATGGTAACTAGACAACGATATATTTAATTATATAGATAGATATATACTTAAATACATAGGACATCCAAGACTAAGGTACAAATATTCGTGTTCATCACACAAATATCTGCCCTCAGCGGGATTCGAACCCGCGGCCTCAAGTTTCGCAGTCAGGAGCTCTATCCACTAGACCAGACGGTCGTATATGTATACAAAGGCATCCTACACTACACCCCGTTAGGGACTTGGCGTAATCATATGTATGTATGTATGTACAAAGCCATTTAGCTGATGGAAAAAAAGTTACAACTGTTACTTTTGGTATATTAGGTGCCAACGTGACAGATGGCGAGTCCGTCGCCGTTACTCAAGCACAACTATACATACGCCTTTAAATTTCTTTTCAGATGTATGCAGGTTTCCTTTCGATGTTTTCCTTCACCGTTCAGCTCGTGGTGTGACTAATCACTGTACTTAAGTTCAGAAAAACTCATTGGTACAGTCGGGATTCGAACTTGCGACCTTTGCGTCGCAGGCAACTGCTCGAACCACTCGGCCACCACGGCTCTTATAAAATAATATATAAAACATACAACTACATAGAAATCTGAATAAATAAATACGAAACATAAACTTACAAGAACACATATGTTACAATAAAAGCTGTTTGAATGACATTGGTGCCAGTGTTTTGGGGTAGCGAGTTCCAGCTATAGTATCTGGGATAGGGCACAATATAATACTAAATAGAAATAATAATATTCCCAAGACTCAAAAACTTCTAAAAGCCTATTATCTGAGCCCGTATTTTTTAGGCATTTTGAAAATTAAACTAAAAATATTGTTATACCACAGCCTTAGTTATTAAACAGGGAAACCATAGCACCTATCAGTCTAATTAACACGATAAGAAACATGCTGGACTAAAGTAACCTACACTCAAGTCTATATAAGGCAAAATTTATTAATAAAAGATTTAATTTAGTTACACATATAAAGAACAAAGGACTGTCTTGTAAAAATGTTACGTATGGTACTCCTTTTTCTAAATGTAGTAATAGCTAGGGGTGGCAACTCTAGTCTATCATTTGTAATCGATGAATCAGGTTCTATGAACGAGGAAATTGAACAAGTAAGGCAGGGAGCCCGGGGTATAATGGACATTATTCTCAACTATAAGTCAAGTCAGATCGAGGACATCGTATTGGTGACATTCAATGATCCAGGTGAGATCTAGAGAACTAACTCTTTAAGAAAGGTGTGGAAGAACTCCAGCATGATTGTCAACGCGAGAGCGATTTGACTCTTAGTGTTGCACACGTCTACAAGTGTTGTTCAAGACATACCGTCAAACGGTGGTCAAATATATTTTCACTTTAAAAAAATCTACACGAGCTTTGGCCGTGGTAGCCGTTGGCTTGAGTTACCTGCAACAAAATTGCAAATTCAAACTATCTGCCAATGTGTTTACCTTGAACTTAAGTTCAGTGATGAGTCACACCACAAGTTTTATGGTGAAGGAAAACATCGAGAGGATACCTGCGAAACCTTTGAGAGGAAATATAAATACATTGGTAAAATGGTGCTTGAGAAACAGTCATGCGATACAACAGCCATTAGTCATGGTGTCACCTAAAATATATCATACACACTTCTGCCCAACCCTTAGGGGACCCTTATGGATAGGTGTGAGGGTCACCACTCTTCGCGAGAGATATATTTTAGGTGCCAACGTGACAAATAGTGACTAATTTTTATTTCATATAAGAGTAAATCAGTTTATAAAATATTTTAGTGTATCTCAATAAAATGAGAATCAAAACCAGAGACCCGGACAAACTTCAAGCGGCTTTAAACGCCATAGAAGCATACAACTACCAAAACAGAGATTGGGAAGAGTTTTCATTGTCTGGCATCGAACTTGCACTGCAAAACAGTCAGCCCAACTCCTATGTATTTGTGTTCACCGACGCCTCTGCTAAAGATTTGGAAAAAATGGAATTGATCAAGAGCATGTGTCAAAAGGCACAGACCCAAGTAAGTGCTTCTTAATAATACCAATCAATGAAATTTCCAATTAAACTCAGTTCTAAGAGAGGTAAGGCATAATGGGTTTACGGTTCGAATTTGGAGCTGCCCTACTCGGGCAGGACCTCCACCTTATAGAAGTCCGTAGCCAAATAACACTATTTTTGGTCTTGTGTTCCTACGTGATGAATAAGGTTTCCAATAATGAGCTCCTTGGGGATGGGGAGGATTGTTTTATTTTGTTGGCAACCGAAGGGTTAGCCCATTATGCTGCCAATACCGTATAACTATCCGAACAGAGTGTCAACGCGCAAGTGATACTTCTACAATAACCGCTTCCCAACAGGTGGTCCATATGCTCCTCCTAAAATTTATACAGTGTACTTAGTTAAGTCGATTTATTTTCTATTATGGTAATGTATTTGATCGATTTCAGATTGTGTTCATTCTCACGGATTACTGTATTGACAGCTATGATAGAAAGTGCATTGTTTATCAGGAGATAGCACAAGCTTGCTCCGGTCAAATGTTCATTGTGGATAAGGATGATATTTACAAGGTAACAAAATTATATTTTACCGGTAGATTTTTCTCTATAACAATCATATTCTATGTGTTAACCCAGCTAATATTCTATCTCAGTGCCAAATTCCATTCGAATCCGTTCAGCCGTTCTGGCGCGATTGAGTAACAAACAATTATTATTTTAGCATCCGACAACTTTCAGGGTTGGCCAACAACAGGCAAGGTTTTTTCCGATTAGTTGCTGTGATTAGCGTGTTGGAACACACAAACCATTCCTCTTTCTATTATAAAGAAAGAGAGTGATAAAGAAAGTCAGAGAGAGAGAGTGGACCCAGTCTACAGATCGCTACAATTGGCGCTTAATAGGGTCTAAGGTTTTTCGCCTCGCGAAGGAGAGACAGAAATTTTCTGAACTGACAGCCAACCTTCATTAAATGGAGAGGCATTTAAAGAAGAAGAAGAAGGGTCTAAGGTCTACATACATACATATAATCACGCCTCTTTCCCGTAGGGGTAGGCAGAGACCACTTGCTACGATCCTTACATACTTCTTTCGCTTCGTCCTCTTTCATTATTCTCTTCATACATGCTCGTCGGTTTCGAGTACTCTTGACCTGACCTTTTTTCAAGACGTCCCTAATTTGGTCTAGAAACCGCCTAGGCCCGCCTACCCCTTCCAATACTTTCATTCACACTCGCCTTATACACTTTTTTCGTCAATGGTTCTTCATTCATTCTCTCGACATGGCCAAACCATCTCAGCATACCTTTATCAATTTTTGTCACTACATCTTCTTTCAGACCACAACGTAAGTAAGTAAGTCTAAGGTCTAATATATTATGTTATACACAGGTCATCGAGTATATAAAAGAAACCGTAAAAGGAGAGAAAAGTATATTGACAACATCAACTGTTCCAGCGTATCAGGAGAGGAAAGTGCAGGTAGGGGCAAGCGGTTACCCTATATTTTTCTATTACTTAATATACAAAATTATCAAATTTTTCATGTAACATATCTAACACTGTTAATCATACAACAGGCGGGTTCGAATCCCGCTGAGGGCAGATATTTGTCTGATGAGCACGAGTATTTGTACCTTAGTCTTGGATGTCCTATGTATCTATGTAGGTATGTATCTATCTATACAAGTAAATATATCGTTGTCTAGTTACAATGACACAAGCTTTGCTTAATTTGGGACTAGGTCAGTTTGTGTGGAATTGTCCCAGGTAGTATTATTACTTTAGTATGAAACTTTGATTTGCGCCTTGAGCACAGCTTCTTGGATTGAAAACTCATTGGTACAGTCGGGATTCGAACTAGCAAGGCATGCTTGTGTTACAGGTAGCTCGAACCTGCAACTGCAACCGCGGCTCAAACGATTTTGATTTTCTTCAATACCTAAAATGTATAGACATGTTAAAATTAATAGCCTTAAAATTAAAGGGCTGTTATAATTGTATTCAATGTATAGAATGATCAGTTCATTTTTGAGTAAGAACTAAAATACGGCCGACGAACCTAACCATTCAAAAGATTATTACAAAGACGTAAAACGTAAAAGACGTAAAAGTAAACTGTCCCACTTGATTGTCACCGAATCTAATGGGAACTATATTTTTGGATTTGGTTTGGACATATAGAAAGAATGAGTGAAGAAAGATTGACGAAATAGATATACAAAGCAAAAGTGTGTGCAAGAAGAGGCAGAGGAAGGCCACGTTCCAACTACCTAGATTAAATCGATCGGACGCTCAACAACGGGAGCGTCAAGAGTACTCGAAGCCGACGAGCATGCATGAAGAGAGTGATGAATGTGGACGAATCGAAAGAGGCATGTAACTCTAGAGAGAACTGGCGCTCTATAAGCTCTGCCTACCCCGTTAGGGACTCGGCGTGATGATATGTATGTATGTATATTTTTTGAAGTCGGTTGATGATACACATGTCGCTTCTTTTGCAGTTTGACATCGACGACAAATCTGAATATGTTTTGATTTGTGCGTCCGGTGAGAACATAATGGTTACGTCCAAGGGGGGCCCTTCGCTAAGCTACAAGTCCATATTGTCCACGAGTAACATTGAGGTAAGTAAAATGTTTTATAATATTACAGAATATGTACACATATCCTTCGCGCGCCTTCCCCGAAGGGGTAAACAGGGTTGTAAAGGTACCCATATACCAACTTTCCGCCACAGATATATTTTAGGTGCAAACGTGACAGATGGCGAATCCATCGCCGTTACTCAAGCACTATATTCCTTTGCCATACTCCTATGAATTTGTACTCAAACCTGGTTGGTGTGACTAATTATAATAATAATAATTTTGTATGGCAAAATTAGATATAAATTTTCTCTATCCCTAGCATCGCAGTAACTGTCTTATTTATCTTCTGTATATAATATAGATAATATAAGATGATTGTGGACGAAGCGAAATAAGTATGTAAGTCTAGAGTGAACTAGCGCTCTTGATCAGTCGCCTTTTATAAGCTACCAAGGACATATTATTAATTAAATTTAATTGACTAACTTAACTAGCTCATAAGCCAACTTGTTATCAGAACATAATATTTTAATCCACAAGGAAACATAAACGAGCTTTGTGTTATTGACACAATACAGTAAACAATGTGTTTGCAAAAATATTAATAAGTTTATTATAAGAAGACGTGGTGGCCGAGTGGTTCGAGTAGTTGCCTGCGACACAAAATTCGAATCCCCATTGTACCAATGAGATTTTCTGAACAGTATTAGTCAAACCACGAGCTTTACGGTGAAGGAAAACATCGAGAGGAAACTTGCATACGTCTGAGTAGCAATTCCAAGGCGTATGAATAGTCGTGCTTGAGTAACGGCGATGGACTTGCCATCTGTCACGTTGGCACCTAAAATATAAAATATGTATCTGGCGGAAAGTGGGTGTGTGGGTACTATCTATACACCTCTGCCTACCTACAAGGGTCCCCACCCTTGTGGGAAGGCGTGAGGGCTTTTGAATAAACCGAGAGCTGTGATGGTTCAGTGAATCGACATCAATGAGGCAAAATAATATCACATTTTCGTTTTCTTTAACTGTTTTTCTTCGCCAGGCATTGAGGCTGGATCACCCTGCTCCTGGCAAGTACTGGATCACAGTACATGGCACCAGCCAAGTTCTTGTGCACGTGTTCAGCCGCACAGACTTTTTGTTTGAGCACGGGTTCTCCAAACTGATACCTAAGTCGGTATCAGATGCATCTAAGCAGCCTATAGCAGGTAAGGTAATCATGCCAAAGATGAAGAACGGCATCCTCCTCCGGCATCATTTTGGCCTTCTGGTCTAGTGGTCAGAGCCTGACTGCAAATCTTGAGGTCACGGATTCGATTACCACTGAATACCTGTATTTGTGCCATAATTATAGTTGAGTTCACTGATATCTGTCACGCTGGCACCTAATATACCTCTGGCGGAAAGTGGGTGTGTGGGTATTACCTATACACCTCTGCCTACCCCTTCGGGGACCCTTATGGGAAGGCGTGAGGATATATTATTATATATAATTATAGTTGAGTACTCGTAACTTAGTCTTGGATAGCCGTATTTATGTATATAACTATCTATATACGTATAGATATCGTTACCATTGTACAAGCTTTGCTTGTACTCCTATTTGTAATCCACTTTGGTTTGGAAATATAGAACGGAAGAGTTAGGAAGGATTTACCAAATATGCAATGCAAATTATTTATACATTGGGAAAGTGTCTGGAAGAAGGACAAGAACACGTTTTACCTACCTATATAATATCCATCGAATTCTCAAGGCTACCTAGTTCTCCAAACTGGCGAGAATGCATATGGATAATGATAAATGTGGGAGAAGCGAAATAAATCTGAGACTAGGGAGAACTGGCGCTTTACTTCCTCTACCTACCCCACGAGGGACAGCTTAATATGGGAATATTTACATTTCAGGTTCTCCAAGCTATTTATCCATAGAAGTGACTGATCCCGACCATGAAGTGCAAATAGAAAACGTAAAATTAACAGATATGGATGGAAAACTCCTTGAGGATCTGCCTCTGAAGCGTATTTCAGGGGACTTTTATATAACTGAGCAATTCATTTCACCTGATAAACTTTTTCAAATTGCTGTAAGTAAATTTCGTTAACGTGTTCGTTTCGTTTCAACTAGGACAACGCGAATTTTGGTGTGTCGATGATGTAGGGAAATTAGGTAAAATCTGAATGAGACTAGCACAAGATTGCTACATCAGGTCATAGAGAGGAGGTTTAAAAGGGTATAATTGCTTGGCTAGTGGGTTAAAGGCAAATTATATGATGATGATGACAACTTTATTTAAACCTTAAACTTTTTGCGTTACTTACACAATTGCTGACCTCTTTGGTATGTCTACGATTGGTCATGAAGCCGATTCCAAAATGGATGTCTAGCATTCGCGTTCCATTACATAAACTCCCTTAATTATATTATTGTCCGAAGACTTTTTTGTCATCAAAGTCATCACGATGTGTAGTACATCGATATGCCATTTTTTAAATACCTACTTACTTTTTTTTGCCCTTGTGTATTCAATTTATTTAAAAACAACTTGGATAAACTTTTATTAATTCAATAATACGCTCAAATATAAATATATCAAATTATCTTTGAGTTACCTTTGACAAAATCTTTAAAGGCACAGTACAATGAGTACGCAAGCGGTACTATTATGGCCTGGAACAACAAATCCATTGCTTAGAACGACGATAGGCTATGTTCCATCGAAAGTTGGAAAATAGGCAATTTCAAAATTTCCAGGTTACCGGGAAAGTGCTTAAAACCAACAGAGACATCAAACGATTTGCCAAAACACCTATCGAACCACAGAAACCGGAAATCAGTAAGATTTTATAATTAAAATTAATCGATAGCTTAACCTCACCTTATGACAAAAGAACCAAAGAACCAAAAAATCAACACTAATCATTACTTCTCCGAAGCATCTTTTAGCAACACCTATACACCCAAGCATGTTCACAAACACCCGAACCCATATATTTTTGGACCTTCCAAACAATTAAACATCTTGGCATCAAGACCCTTAAACTCACATACACAAACACTGACACACCTAATCTTTTTTTTTTTTATATCATTTTGGTGGCAAACAAGCATGTGGTCCGCCTGATGGTAAGCGGTTACCGCCGCCTATGGACGCTTGCAACTATATAACCATAATCTATATCACTTCAACACCGGTACCCCATCAGGTCATAAGTAGGCACCAAAGCACCCAAATGCCTAAACACCTAGGCTTAGGCTTGGCCCTAAATTGAGTAAAACATCCAGATAGCCAGTGTGTGACTTTAAGAGTTGTGTGCATTAACTTAGAAAACAAATTTATGAAGCATTTATTTCGATTGTTTATTGAAGCGATTCTAATGTATTTAAATAATTCTGTTATGTAGTACCAATTAAGGAAAAGGCCCTAATTATGCACATCAAAGAAGGTTCGAACACACAAGTTCCGTTTAAAGGGACATTGCAGCTTTCGTGCGCCGTCTCAGGATACCCAGCACCGACTATCATTTGGAAGGACTCCGATGGTGATATTCTACCGTCTACTGTAAGCTTTAACTTGACTTAATCAGAATTTCCAAATGTTTAGTTTTAATGGTGGTACAGCACTTTCAACCGCAATTCAGAATTCTTGGCCTCCAACATATTGCACTGCTGTGGTCTCCTTGGGTCTCATCTTGTGCATTTCATATCTTCAATACAAATGCTTATCTGCTTCATGGGTATCCCTATCTTTATTTTGATGTTGGTCATAATCCGCTGTCGGTAGCAGTTTCGTCTTCACGTCCGTGCTCTTTTGTTTTTTGGCAATATGGAAGGTAAAAGTATGATAAAGTAGTTGAGATCAGCATAGCATTTATCAATCCTTTGTGTGGAATACTGAATTTCTACTTTTATCAGTAATGTAAAATTTCACTTTAGACTTTGAATGTTCTATATAATTTGTTTTAAGTAGGATTTCAGACATCATAGTTCAGCCTAACAACTGCCTTTGTGAGACTTTCAGACGATAAGGTGCTTAATAGTTTCTGTTCAGAGATAATAATAGTACCACATATAAGGAAGGTTAGTTCAATTTGTTAACGCAACTGTATATTTCGTTTCTTTGCCAGAGTTCTGCAGTAGAACTTCCATACGACTACATAAGTTATGTGACACTTACTAACGTTAGAACTTCTGGTAAATCTTACACATGTGCTGCGAGTAATAAGCTGTCAAGACTCCAGAGTACTGTCACAGTGACAGTGATATCACCATTCACTGTTCTTGAAGCTCCTTCAGGTAAAGAGCCATTTAATACCTTTTAGAAGTTATCTTCAAATAATTTAATAGGTCGAATAGAACAAGAAAAAATAAAATCATTTATTTTTCTCTTCACAAAGCAGTAGTTACAGTGGTGGGCTTATAGTAAGTAATAGTAATATGCAAACTTTGTGAGAGAATGGTGCCTGAGGTAGGTGTACAACGTAAACCCGTGTTACAGGTCACCATTGCCCCTCTCCATTGGTTTAAATTATTACACAACTAGAAATAGTAGGTGTAGAGTGCAGTCTTACAGATAAAGGATCTATGATAACAACGGCTAACAATTTTAAACTAAAACAATTACTTATATTTAATTAGTAATAAGTAATATAATAATATTCGATTTTTACAGGTATAAGTAATGCCCGCTTCAATGAAGAGATTGTCATAAAGTGTAATATTGCATCGATTATGCGCAAGCGCATAGATTGGTTTCGCGAAGTAAACGGGCATTTAATTCAAATCGCTTCATCGGATAAATATAGAATATCTTCGGATGGAACAGAGCTGAAAATTAAACCTGTGACTTTGAACTCAGCTGGACGGTACATGTGCAGAGCGGTGTTAGTAGAAGACCCCAGTCAATACAAGGAACTGAAAACCAATATCAGAGTCACGGTTGATGACAAAGCCCCAGTCACGAGCATAACCCGAGGACCAAACGTAGAAGTTGTCTACAATGGCACTCTGCAGTTGACATGCACAGTATTCGGTTACCCAGCACCATACATTATTTGGAAAGATAGCAGAGGAAAGGTGCTACCTTCGACGGTAAAGCAATTTATTAAGTGTAGCCTTCGTTTATATCTTCGTTACGGAAGCCATGTTGAGATTTTTCGAGTGCTTCAAAACCCCAGCAAAGTTTAAAAAAAACGGCATAGTGCGAGTCGGACTCACGCACTAAGAATCTATAGAAACGTAAAAAAACCAATGATATATTTTCTGTATTTAAGTGCAGTGATTTATCACACTGACTTAGCGATATATAAAGAAATTCAGAGCCGTATAGAAAAGATGACAAGAGATTTGCATGGGTCATTTTGGCATTTTGGAAAACATCGAGAGGAAACCCACACACGTTTGAGAAGAAATTCAAAGGCGTATGTATAGTTGTGCTTGAGTAACGGCGATTGACTCGCCATCTGTCACGTTGGTACCTAATATACCTCTGGTGGAAAGTGGGTGTGTGTATTACCCATACACTTCTGCCTACCCCTTCGGGGACCCTTGTGAGAAGGCGTGAGAATATTATAAGAGAGAGTATGACTGCTTTTTACCCCGCTTTATATTATTAAAACTTTGCTTCTGCAATCTGAGAACGATTTCGAAGTGAAAACCATGTATTAACTTAGATTTTTTTAATTGATTAAGTCGAGAAATTATTATTATTATTCTTATTTTCTACAGAGTTCACATGTAAGCATTCCTTACAATTACAAAAATGATCTGACAATCCATAATATATTATCTGGAACGAGCTACAATTGCATTGCTAGCAATAAAGTCTCCAGCCATCAAAGTGCTGTCCAGGTCACAGTACAATCCCCATATACTGTTGGGGTTCCAGGTAAATTCAATATAATTTACTTAAAAAGAGCCGTGGGTGGTGCCGTGGTGCCGAGTGGTTTGTGTGAATAGTTGCCTGCAACACAAAGGTACAAGTTCATATCTTGACAGTACCAATGAGTTTTTCCAAACTTAAGTACAGTGATTAGCCACACCAAGATCTTTACGGTGAAGAAAAGCATCAAGTATAGTCGTTCTTGAGTAGCGGCGATGGATTGTCCATCTGTCTCGGACACCTAAAACACATCTCTGGCGGAAATTATGTTAGGGTACTACCTCTGCCTACCCCTTCGACTATCCCTTGGGTAGGCATGAAACATATATATAGGATAAATAACTTGCAAAGATGGCTGCATTTTTTTTACAAATCTTTAAAATGTTGAATCATGAAGGATGTGTATTTCCTTAGAAGATTTTTATATAGTAGATAAAAACATTTCTTTTAGCTCACAGTACCGCTCACTATGGCAAGCAGACTACCTTGCAATGCCTGATCTCATCAACATCACGCATGCGCATCGATTGGTTCCGGAAGATAAACAGCGACATTGTCCCAATCAAAGCATCAGATAAATATTCAATATCGCCGGATGGGACTGAGCTGACCATTAAATCAGTCGCCTTGGACTCGGCCGGACAGTACACATGTAAAGCAGTGCTGGTAGACGACCCGAGCCAACACATGGAGTACACCACAGATGTCACAGTCGCGGTGGATGATAAAGCTCCTGTCGTGAGCATTGACGAAGGTACACGAGTGAAAGTACCCTACAACGGTACCCTAGAGCTGACTTGCACGGTCACGGCGTATCCAGCACCGGATATTATCTGGAAGGATGCAAGCGGAGTGATCTTATCATCAAAGGTGAGGCGAAACATTTATTTGTGTCCATCAATAAACGATTGAAGCGTTCATTAAGAATATACAAGATATCTCAGAAGATAAAACACTTGTCTTCGGAAGTTATATGTAATTGTTAATATTTTATATCCTCACGCCTTCCCACAAGGGTCCCCGAAGGGGTAGGGAGAGGTGTATAGGTAATACCCACACACCCACTTTCCGCCAGAGGTATATTATGGTGCCAACGTGACAGATGGCGAGTCCATCGCCGTTACTCAAGCACGACTATACATGCGCCTTTGAATTTCTTCTCAGACGTATGCAGGTTTCCTCTCGATGTTTTCCTTCACCGTAAAGCTCGTGGTGTGACTAATCACTGTACTTAAATTCAGAAAAACTCATTGGTACAGTCGGGATTCGAACTTGCGATCTTTGTGTCGCAGGCAACTGCTCGAACCACTCGGCCGCCACTGCTCTCTATATTTTACATCTATTAAAAAAATACATTTGTAAAAGGGAAATAACATTCCCTTCAAAACATGATTTTCTGTTACTATGCGTGTTTCAGGCCTCTACCATGGAGCTACCTTACAAGTACAAAAGTGATCTCACAATCCATAACGTCGTGTCTGCTGACACGGGCTACTATTGTGTTGCGAGCAACAAGGTATCCAGTCATCGAACTATTATCCAGGTCACTGTACAATCCCCCTATTCTGTTGGGATTGCACTTCCAGGTAAGTTCACTATAATTAGCATAAGTGGCCTGCATATCATTACGCCAAGTCCCTCACGGGGTATACAGAATGGTTCAAAGCCAGTTATCTCTTCATCCACGTTAAGTTTGGTAAAATATAAAATGGCAGAAACACTTTTAACGTATTAACATATCTGGATTGGTCGGTTGCAGTCTTCTTTAATACGAAATAAGCATGAACATGAAAATTATAAGCCTTATTCGTGCTACAAACACGGGTTGATTATCTAGGTAAATACTAAATCGTATTTTAAGCCACAACTAGAAAAACTTGCCATTCACCTACAGCTCACAGTACCGCTCGTTACGGCAAGCAGTCCACCTTACAATGCCTGATCTCATCAACATCACGCATGCGCATCGATTGGTTCCGGAAGATAAACAGCGACATTGTCCCAATCAAAGCATCAGACAAATATTCAATATCGCCGGATGGGACTGAGCTGACCATTAAATCAGTCGCCTTGGACTCGGCCGGACAGTACACATGTAAAGCAGTGCTGGTAGACGACCCGAGCCAACACATGGAGTACACCACAGATGTCACAATCGCGGTGGATGATAAAGCTCCTGTCGTGAGCATTGACGAAGGTACACGAGTGCAAGTTCCCTACAACGGTACCCTAGAGCTGACTTGCACGGTCACGGCGTATCCAGCACCGGACATTCGTTGGATCGATGACCATGGAAGACTCCTGAAGTCCGAGGTAGGTAAAATAAAACGTACTTAGTGATTGGGTTACCCTACCAAAAGTTTTAATTATTATTAAAAATATATAGGTTTTTTATACCAGTAAAACACAAGTGTATTAACACAAGCTTTGCTTATTTTGGGACTATGTCAACTTTTGTGGAATTGTCCCAAGGTATTTTTATATAATAATAATATATCCTCAAGCCTTCCCACAAGGGTCCCCGAAGGGGTAGGCAGAGGTGTATAGGTAATGCCCACACACCCACTTTCCGCCAGAGGTATATTAGGTGCCAACGTGACAGATGGCGAGTCCATCGCCGTTACTCAAGCACGCCATACATACATACATACGCCAGTCTTGGTCCGAACTTGCGACCTTTGCGTCGCAGGCAACTGCTCGAACCACTCGGCCACCACGGCTTTTTTTTTTATTATTATTTTTTAATTATTATCATTATAATATTTGCCTCAGTCCTTTCATTTGCGCAATCTCTGGGTAGTTGCTTGATGATATAAAGGATGGTAAAAATATTTTTTTACCATCCAGCTCTATA
Organism: Drepana arcuata; assembly: GCA_016069955.1. Lineage (NCBI taxonomy): Eukaryota > Metazoa > Arthropoda > Insecta > Lepidoptera > Drepanidae > Drepana > Drepana arcuata. Next base: position 52,717 of record JACCPG010008893.1, read on the forward strand.
TATATTTAATAGATTTTACGCGTGTGACATTGTGACTATTAATTAAGGATTTCTCTTAACAGAGCTCTCCCTTAGAACTACCTTACAAGTACACAAGTCATCTGACCATCACCAACGTAAAAACGAACGGAACTACTTATGTCTGTAATGCAAGTAATAAGCTGTCAACTGAAAACAGTGCTGTCGGCGCAATGTTACTGTCTCCATTTACTTACGCTGTGGTTCCTCCAGGTAAATCTACGTTAATTATTTGAATACAGTTATCGTTACCGTTATTGTTTTAATTATCGTTAAATAATAGAGATAATATCCTCACGCCTTTCTACAAGTGTCCCAGATTGGTAGGCCAACTTTAGATACCAACGTGAAAGAAGGCGAGTCCATCGCCGTTAGTCAAGCACGGGTATACAATACGCCTTTGGATTTGTTCTCACACGTATGCAGGTTTCCTCTCGATGCTTTCCTTCACTACATATCTAGACTAAGCACTTATGGTTTGGTACGCTACATGAAAATAGTCATGAGAAAACCTGAATTTGTTTCGGAAGATATTCAAAAAGTTCCTGAGGGAAGACAGACTATCTGTCACTTTGACTCCTATGAGTAGCAGCAGTATTTTGTCTGTAACGGCCGAAAAGCTGTTTAATTAAAATCAAAAGTGGATCAATTGCATGCGTCCTACTTAAAAAATATTAATTTTGCAGCTAAAACCACCAGCCTTTATGGAAAAGAAGCGACCATACATTGTAATATTAAATCAGCTTCACAAATGCATATAAAATGGTTCCGAAAATTGAACAAGAATGTATTAGAAATCAACAATTCTGATGATACATACAGCATATCAGCAGACAAAAGAAAACTAAGGATTAAGTCTGTGACCTTGAATGAAACTGGACAGTACATATGTCAAGCAATACTTGTAAACGACAGGGACCAACATATGGAGTTTACTACGGATGTATCAATAACAGATTTAGGTAATAACTAATCCTTACTAATATTATAAATGTGAATGTAACTTGTTTGTTACGCTTTCACGTAAAAACTACTTAGCCGATCATCATGAAACTTTGTACACATATTTTTGAAGGTATTAAAAGTAACATAGGATACTTTTTATTGAAAAAAAACCTTTGTATATAATAAAAAATATATAATAATATATCCTCACGCCTTCCCACAAGGGTCCCCGAAGGGGTAGGCAGAGGTGTATAGGTAATACCCAAACACCCACTTTCCGCCAGAGGTATATTAGGTGCCAACGTGACAGATGGCGAGTCCATCGCCGTTACTCAAGCACGACTATACATACGCCTTTGAATTTCTTCTCAGACGTATGTAGGTTTCCTCTCGATGTTTTCCTTCACCGTAAAGCTCGTGGTGTGACTAATCACTGTACTTAAGTTCAGAAAAACTCATTGGTACAGTCGGGATTCGAACTTTTCTTTTATTTTATAATGCTACCAATCAAATTTAACATGAGTGAAACCGACTCAACACGATTCCTTGCTTATCTCATTGAAAGAGATATTTGCACAAGATTATTATTAAATCGTGCATTCTTTCAGCCGTTCCGGAATTGCAGAAAACTGTATCAAGTATCACAACGAAAGCAAACAACCCCGTTACGATAACATGCAAGTAAGTTGATAAAAAATCTTCACGCCGAATCCCTCGCAGGGTAGGCCGAGAGAATACAGCACCAGAGTTACATACCTGTTCCCATAAAGTAGATCTATGCTCATCTCGTTTATATTATAGTAACACATCAAGTGTTTTAACTTTACCTGCAGAATTCTAAAAGGCACTCCGAGGCCGACCCTTACTTGGGTATTCAAGAGCAGAGAAACGGACAAAGTCGTATCCCTTACCAATGTAGAGGAACGTGACGTTACATTGACGAGTCCAGCCCTGACTGATGCTGGTACCTACCAATGTATAGCTGTTAACGCAATTGGGGGAGATACACACTACACTGAACTTATTGTTGAAGGTAATACTGTCACAGTAAAAAACATATAAATAGTACATTTTAAAGGTGGGGCATAACGGGATTTTCCGTTCGAATTTAGAGCTGCCCAACTGGGACGGGACCTCCACCATATAGAAGTCCTTAGCCAAATAACACTATTTATTGTGCTCTGTTCCTACGTGGTGAGCTCTTTGGGGAGGGGGGAGGATTTTTATATTATGTTAGCAGCAGAGGGATTAGTCCCATTATGTTGCCAGCACAGTAATAACTCTCCGAACATTTGGAACTAATGGCGTGTAATGGAATAATTTTACAAAAACAAGTGGGTTCGATATATTTTCTCTGGGCGGGTTTGCATGCTTTTTTATCCTGAATGTAAAACTTTATTAAAATAAGGCGATTGTCAAGTGTTTACTATTACCCCAGATCATGAATTACTGAATATTTCCCTTCACCATAAAGCTAGTGGTCACTGTACTTAAGACCGGAAAGACTCTTTGGTACAGTCGGGATACTATAAGAGCCGTGGTGGCCGAGTGGTTCGAGCAGTTGCCTGCGACGCAAAGGTAGCAAGTTCGAATCCCGACTGTACCAATGAGTTTTTCTGAACTTAAGTACAGTGATTAGTCACACCACGAGCTGAACGGTGAAGGAAAACATCGAGAGGAAACCTGCATACGTCTGAGAAGAAAGTCATAAGGCGTATGTATAGTCGTGCCTGAGTAACGGCGATGGACTCGCCATCTGTCACGTTGGCACCTAATATACCTAAGGCGGAAAGTGGGTGTGTGGGTATTACCTATACACCTCTGCCTACCCCTTCGGGGACCCTTGTTGGAAGACGTGAGGATATTATATATTATATACAGTCGGGATTCCCACACACTGTATACAGAATATACCAAAATCTAAAATCTTAACCTCTTCCTCAGCTTCACCAACAATTTTACTGGAAACTGGCAGTAATACTCAATACACAGCCGTGGAAGGTGACCATGTTCTTCGAATACCATGCAATGGTATTGGATATCCCAAGCCAGATATATCATGGACGAGAAAAAATAAAACTCTTCTACCAGGTAAACTGTGTGATAATTAATTAGGCAGAGAGGGTAAAGCGCCAGTTCTTTCTAGCTGAACAAACCAGTGCTCTGTTCCTCAAGTAGGTAGTGTGATCGGGTTGGTAATGAAACGACAATAAAATTTCCCAAAAAGTATCGAACTTTTAATATGTGTCCAACTCGAGTATACATACACGTAGAACGCCATGGTAGCGCGATGCAGAAATTATTACCCAATGTACAGCGCCATCTACCGGCCACTATACAAATAAACATGCCATAGTGCAACCATTACCTAAATATGACATAAATGGATTGTACACTAGCCTTACACTTTCTATCTTATCAGCCACAATCATCAGTCTCTTCTGCGGATTAGATTTATGTTGGTAATCTAACGAAGAGCTCTTTCGATGAGATTTTCCCCGAACGTTTTAAGAGAGGTAGGGCATAACGGGTTTCCCGTTCGAATTTGGAGCTGCCCGACTGGGGCAGGACCTCCACCTTATAGAAGTCCGTAGCCAAATAACACAATTTATTGTGTTGTGTTCCTACGTGGTGAATAAGGTTTCCAGTAATGAGCTCCTTGGGGAGGGGGGAGGATTGTTACAATGTGTTGGAAGCAGAGGGATTAAACCTTATGCTGTGCCAACACACTATAACATTCCGAACACAGAGTGGCAACACGCAAGTGAAACTTCGGTATCGTGAGCGTAAATAGGCTACGGTAACCGTTTCCCATCAGGTGGGCCGTATGCTTGTTTGCCACTCTTGTTGTATAAAAAAAACGTAGAGCATGGCCAAGGAGGGTGTGAAAAGATTCCTGCAAGGTCGGCAATGTGCAAGAAGGGATCGTTAGGCAGCGAAACCTGCTATCAGGAGAGCCGTGTGTTTGTTCGCTACTTTATTGGTATTAAAAATATGTCAAGCCCCTTGCAGTCCTATAGGTACCATTATCACTTCATTGGTATTCGACAGTCTCATTGTACATGCTCGTTGGTTTCGAGTACTCTTAGCGTGACGCCTAATCATACTATTTGTAATCTATACATACATATAGTATACTAATCTAACATTTAATTTTAGATGAGAAAATTGGTTTTGAGAACGAAACGTTAATAATTAAAAACCCAGTTTCAACTGATACGGGAGCTTATGAATGTCAAGCAACTAATAAATTTGGCCAAACTACACAGACTTTTGAGGTGATTGTAACACGTAAGTATTGGCGTTCTTTTATCAGCGTTTCTTTGCAAGCGACCATAGTCGGCGGTACCCGCTTACCATCGAGCGAAACGCACACTTGTTCTCCTCCTTAGTAGTATAAAAAAATGCTTCAAGATAGCTCTATTCTTTAATATATACTTCACACCCGTATCTTGAAGGGGGTCTACCACGCTCTTCAAGCCACGAGGATATATTTTGTGTTCGCGTTACCGTCGCCGTTCCTCTAGCAAATCTAAACTGACATAGATAATAAATACCTGGGACAATTCCGCACAAATTGACCCACTCGCAAATTAAGCAAAGCTTGTGTTATGGTAACTAGACAACGATATATTTACGTATAAAGATAGATATATACTTAAATGCATAGGACATCCAAGGCTAAGGTACAAATACTCGTGTTCATCACACAAATATCCGCCCGCAACGGGATTTGAACCCTCGACTTCAAGTTTCGCAGTCCGGAGCTCTAATTACTAGACCAGACGGTCGTCACGTCTTTATATTTCTTCGTAAAGCTCGCGGTGTAATAAATCACTATGCTTACATATCATCATTGGAGTCCCTTAGTCCTCTAAGGGAGGACTCCACTGGGGAGACTAGACTGGGAGAGAAGCCAGTTTTCACTAGATTTTTTTTATAATTTTGTTATTTTTGCTTCCATCACTTGTGTCCCATCATATATTTGAGGCACCATTGAGCAGCTGTCCCGCTACCAAAGTATCCTGTATTAATGGTCAATTCTCTAGAAGGTATCATGATAATATTTATTTCAGCTTACCTGGACTCCGATAGCAGTTTTGGCGACATGCATCATATTTACATTCTGGAAAAGGAATCTAAAGATATCAAATGTATGTTGGCAAATTCTTCGACGGATAATGTTAGATGGTACTTGGTAAGTACAAATCCATTAAGTACATACATTTCGAAATATTTTTGAACATGACTAGGGATAAACAACTGACTATCATGATCATTAGTTACAGAGTCGGCTCTTGTCGGCGTCTCTGATTCAACGTCTTCCATTTGCTTCAATCCAGCGCAATCACGAACGACACTTCTTTGATATCATTATAAATGCGAATAGAACGAAATGGCATATTATTTGGCATATACAGACGGTTATTAGTTGGATTAACATGGGTCCCCGAAGGGGTAGGCACAGGGGTATAGGTAATACCCACACACCCACTTTCCGCCAGAGATATATTAGGTGCCAACGACAGATGGCGAGTCCATCGCCGTTACTCAAGCACGAGTATACATACGCCTTTTGAATTTCTTCTCAGACGTATGCAGGTTTCTCTCGATGTTTTCCTTCACCGTAAAGCTCGTGGTGTGACTAATCACTGTACTTAAGTTTTTAATTATTTAACATGGAATATGATTTATTCCAGACAATAAATCTTCCAAAACATTGTGAACATTATGCTTGTCATCTATGCAGGTATCAACTATGAAACTCCGTTGATAGTTACTTTGCGTACATCAAATGTCTCACTGCATAGTGCTGAAGAACATCGATTTTATACTTTTCAACTGATTACAACTGATTTGCGTGGCATTATAATGTATGCCAGGTACAGCTAGTTGCTAAATAATAATTAATATCAACGTGCACATCAATTTCATTCCAGAATGGCTTGGAAGAAAACGTGACTGGCATGTTATATCCAATCAAAGATGCTAAGCAAAGTAATGATGGCAATTACACGTGCAGAGCCAACACCCCTCTAGGTTCTGATTCCGATACGTATGAAGTAGACGTTGGTTATGCGCCAACTTTTAAATATGACGTCACAAATATACTGGACTGGAGTGGTGAGGAAGGAAACTTATTAGACTGCCGAGTCCATGCCAAACCATCTGCAAAGGTAAAATATCATTATCTTCACGCCTTCCCACATGGGTTTCTGTTGGCACTAAAATAATTTGAATATTGAGAATAATATAGAGCGGAAGTGCCAGAGTCATTTTCAAGTTCAGATCTCGACTGTACCAACAAATATATATACCTCTTCACTTTCCTCTCATTCGTTGTTCTTCACCGTAAACTCTTTGTGATTAATCACCGTACTCAAGTTCAGAAAAAGCTCATTGGTTCAAGCGTCTACTCAAACCACACCATGTTTTTAGTTAATCTTGACAATTTTTAGACAAAATGGCTGTACCAAGGGAAAACCATCGAAGATACAACAAGCTCGCAGCTGCATTTAACCAATTGGGGTAAATATGTATGTGAAGTGAGCAATCCTCATGGAACGATCTCCAGAACTTTTGAAGTCACCTCTTCAGGTATCAAGATCTTGAAAAATTTTCTAAAGATCCCTTTTAAAAACCATAACGTCAAAAAGCCCCAAAAATTGGCTCAAAGATCCACCGTTGAATATAAGATTGGTTGGAAAACCAGCCTTATTCAACACGCCTTCCCGAAAGAAGTGTAACAACATACTTTTTGCTAGAAGTACATTGGAGGTACCGACGTAACAAACGGATAATCTGTATGTATGCATGTCTTACGGTTAACTCAGATTTTATAGATATGTCGGCATATCCAGGCTTGATAGATTCTCTCATATACATACACAATATTATCGCCCCAAGTCCCTAGACTAGTACTCTCTAGACTTAATAAACACTTAAACCAAATCTTATCCGTAGTGAAATGCCTTTATCAATAACTAGCTTATGCCCGCGGCTTCGCCCGCGTGGAAAGAGCAACATACATATTTTTGCCTTTATCATAATATTAGAGCTTTGAATCTTTCGGGATTCAAATGTATTCTATGTCTTAATCCTGGATATAAGCCATCACCATTTTAGTAAAACGGCATTTTTTTCTGTCGTAAAAATGATTTATTTTTTCAACAAAAGGTATCCTATGTTACTTCTAACACCTCCAAGAATATGTGTACAAAGTTTTATGATTATCGGTTAAGTAGTTTTTACGTGAAAGCGTAACAAACAAACTTTCATTCACATTTATAATATTAGTAATAAGGATTAAATTTTACGTGTATTGTTTTTCAGCACGTCTCATTAATATAGGTTTATTTAAAAATAGTAACATACCACTGGTGTTGACTGAAGAATTGGCATGGCCTGAATTTGAAACTACAGAGGGTACATACATAATAGAATCCGGCTTCAACATAAGGTTATCATGTCACAACAAAAAATTCCAAAGATTTCCTGCTCTAAGTGACATAGTAGCAACGTGTGATCACCAGGATACTTTCATAGTAGATGATACCAGTTTTACATTCTCAGACTTTTTATGTGCTGAAGAAGTTGCTTCGGTTATTGTCAAAACTGGAGATACGTGTCTAAATGAAAATAGCGAGTTTATACAAGTGGGATTCAATTTGAACAGATTTGTGGAAGCATATAAAGTATGTTACGACAAGGAAAATGGTGGGCCTCTTTACGCCAAAGTTCAAATGTCCAGAATGAACAGATTAGCCAGTGTGGCGGCGCATGGTTGGTTCAAGTATCCAGGTATCGGTGACGGTAAAGCTGAGCAGAAGTACACCTGTGGTGAGAAGTCGGAGTGCTGTTATAGCAAGAGCCAGTTGATCGATGCCCGTGACGTCAGCTACGGACCCCCGCAGCAGAGCACGTTCATTGACCACTTAAACTCTATTACTCTGTGGCATCCTTGTGACAGTAAAAATGTGAGTTACGTCAGTTTTATTTTTTACTAGCTGAACCTGGCGTTGCAAAGCAAAGTCTAATCCCTAAAACAAACGATATTGGTGTGACTAAGGTCACGGCTTGTGACAGTTACAAATGCCGTTAACCTGGTTCATCATAGTGCTTATCAAAGGCCTCTCCCTATGATTTTCATATCTGGCCAACACTAATGTTACTCAGTTCAATATTATAACTAAACATTTTTGTAACTCTTACTGTAAAATATTATAATAAAGTTAATTTCTAGACGACGTGGTCATCTTTAGAAAACCTAGCAAGATCGAAGTATGAAGAGCAAACGTCATTTACTGTTTGGTCGGGTGCGAGCACATACGTCACCAGCAACGGTACAACTGCTCCGCGATATTTATGGAAGGTAACAAACCATTGTTCTTTGGGATACTATCTGGTCAGAGGACAAGTCTGTCTGGGTTCCTCCCAAATAGACTACGAATAATATAATGAAATAGAATACAAGAACGAAATTACACAATATCGGTACAAATTGCAGTTGAATTATGTTCATCTATGCTAATATGTATATGATCTCTGGATTTAAATCAACCATATCAAACTCCGAAACCTACATACGTTTGAGTAGTAATTCAAAGGCGTGTGTATTGAGTAACGGCGACGGACTCGCCATCTGTCACGTTGGCACCTAAAATATATCTCTGGTGGAAAGTGGGTGTGTGGGTATTACCTATACACCTTGTGGGAAGGCGTGAGGATATATGATATCATTATTATATCGAATCAACAGTAATATAATAATTATTTTCCATAGGTGATGCGGTTTGATGGAGAGCCCTTGGCTGTGGTTTACATCAATGATCAATATCCACAAAGGAGCGATGTACTTTGCGACGATCTTTGCGCAAACAATGATCTACCAGGATTGGGGATATTCACAGATGACCACACTTACTGCTGCGAAATGGAAGAATTTTCGAGAGCTTTCGGAATAAATGGGGAAGTTTTTGATGAAGAATAATTGTATATTTGTGTAATAATTAAAAATATATAAAAAAAAAGTATTGCTTTTTTAAAGAACTTTATTACGGAATTAGTAAATCATCAATACACTGTTATAACAAAAGTTAATATCTTATAGTACTCTTAAGTTTATTTTAATACTATCAGTTCCTACTTTGTTATCGGCTATGCACATGTAGAAGCCTTCGTGTGCCTTGCTGACGGTTTTCAAACGAAGCGTGTTCGTCGATTTCCCCCTGTGAAATAATCAATAAATACCTTGAGACAATTCCACAAAAATTGACACAGCCCCAAATAAAGCAAATTTTGTTTTATGGTATTTTGTTGAGCCGTGGTGGCCGAGTGGTTCGAGCAGTTTCCTGCGACGCAAAGGTCGCAAGTTCGAATCCTGACTGTACCATTAAGTTTTTCTGAACTTAAGTACAGTGATTAGTCACGCCACGAGCTTTACGGTGAAGGAAAACATCGAGAGGAAACCTGCATAAGTCTGAGAAGAAATTCAAAGGCGTATGTATAGTCGTGCTTGAGTAACGGCGATGGACTCGCCATCTGTCACGTTGGCACCTAATATACCTCTGGCGGAAAGTGGGTGAGTGGGTATTACCTATACACCTCTGCCTACCCCTTCGGGGACCCTTGTGGGAAGGCGTGAGGATATATTATTATTTTATGG
>JACCPG010008894.1:0-14102 GCA_016069955.1 Drepana arcuata
TATATGGCAGAAAGTGGGTGTGTATGGTACAAACCTCTGCCTACCCCTTCGGGGACCCTTGTGGCGTGATAATATAATACATACATACATATCATCATGCCAAGTCCCTAACGGGGTAGGCAGAGAGTATAGAGCGCCAGTTCTCTCTAGACTTACATACCTCTTTCGCTTCGTCCACATTCATCAGTCTCTTCATACATGCTCGTCGGTTTCGAGTACTCTTAACGTTCCCGTACTTGAGAGTCCGATCTATTTGATCTAGGTAGTTGGAACGTGGCCTTCCTCTGCCTCTGATAATATAATAATATAAATATTAAATTTAATAAATAATGTACATATTTAAATCGGATTTAATACATACATATCAGATCAAACTAGACCCTTGCGGGCTAGGCAGACAGAGTATGCATCAGTTTAGTCGGATTTCTATATAAGCTTACAAACAAACCCCGCCTCTTTAATTAGTATAGTAGTATATACAATGTACTAATACGTGTACTATGTTGATCGCTCCGCCTTTGACTTAAGCCACCGAATATTTCACACGACATCGCCCTTACCACAAAATGCAATCACAAATACTATTCGCCATTGTACTTTTTACCAATAAAATACATGAATCGCTTTTACCAACGCTTTGTGACGCCGGCTTAGTTTTTTATTTATAGTTAGGGGTCCGCATTGGGAGTACCGAGGACTACATTTAATTAAATAAAAATATGGAGATTGGTGGTCGTGAGACACAGATAGTAGATTTAAAGTTGTAAAAAGGCTACATGTTTGAAATGTGAACTTGAGTCCAGTGTTTTGAAGAAAAATCTTGAGGGTATTAACATAATTATATAATTTTAATCTTGCCATTTGTGACGCTGGAACATAAATACCGACGTAAAGAGATTTTTCAAGTGTTATTTATTTTATTATTATTCAAAAAAGTGTTATTACCGTTGTTTTTAAAATATAATGGAAAAAAGTAATAATATTAAATCACTGCACTTTTTTTTTATTAATTTAGTCAAGCTTTTCAACATCAGTCAATCAAACATCACGTCAGTCAAACATTAAACTATACAATACCAAAACATGGTGTATTTCATTATTTAGTCAAAATTCATTTGATCGTTTTTTTCATCAAGCTCATCAATTCATTCATTAATTCATTCATCAATTCATATAATCAGTTCATGTCGCGAGAATGCGACAAAAGCAATACGAGAGAAGATTCCAACAATGACATTGCTCAAGCAACGTACACAATTGTTACTTCAAAGTAACAATTATGTACAGAACCCATTAGGCCAGTCTCCGATCAACCCTTATATTTTTTCGGTGTTCTTAGGGTTTGTCAATCCCTGGCGTTCTTTGTTGCCATTCTTTGATTGAGTGCCGTTTGTGCGACACAATCGGAGTTTGGTGCTCGCATACGCGGCAATTACATTGTAAACAACATTTGAACTGTTTGACTTAACGAATTAGTGCGTACATTATTCCCGGCCCCATAATTATAAACAATTACCGAATTAGTAATTGTGAAACAAAATGCAATGAGGGCACAAAGCTACAATTAATGTGGTCACAATGCATTTGATTTATGCTAAGTGGTAAATGACTTTGATAGAGAGCAAATTGAAATGGAAACCGCGTTTTGTGCTCACATGGCGATTGTAGTCGAAATATAATGTTTATCTTCACGTAGTTCGCTATGAGGTAAGAACAGGTGTCATTACTCAGTCCATGTTAATGATGGGTGCGTAGGCTCACAATCTTTTTCAAATTACTAAAGGTATGTATTCGTTTAAATAGCCCCCTGAAGGGTCTGTTTGAACGTGATAACCTCAAAAAATATAGAATGGAATTACATGCAAACAAGCATGCGGTAATGTCTGATGGTAAGCGCTAAAACATATCCAATTTTTTTATCCAGCTCCATATATATATATAGAATATCTATATATCCATATCAATCTAAATATATGCTGAGTTTCATTCAATTACAATCTGCTGTTTGGGCGTGATCGAATAACTAATATCAAAATATCGTTACGTACTTTCGCATATATAATAACGGTAGGATTATATGAGATCAATACACACTCATGACATAATTGATACAAGCCGAAAATAACCCTTACAAGTTCGTATGTTTTTTTTTGCCAAGATGTTCGGATGCCAAATGGCCTCAGGAGCCTTCGCAGGCACTTCCGACTTCACAACTCCGATGTTTACATTTATTATCAGTTGAAAGCGGCGAGGATGGTCGGGTAAAGCCTATTTGGGATGGCGTGGGCGGAAGGTTTCTAGGTATATATATTTCGTGGTTATTTTTATCGAAGTAATACCCGAAATGTTCCTCATACTTTTCAAGCTATGTGAATTAGCTTTTCCAAGCGCGAATCATGCAGAATTGCGCATCTTGCCATCATTGTTCAACATATATGATTGATATTTTTTAACAAAAAAAAGTAATAGTAAACCTCTGATCAATTGTTGTACGTCCTTAAGCGTATATTTTTGAATTTATATTCTAGCTAACGTATGCGGGGTTCCTCTCGATGTTTTCCTTTACCGTAAAGATCGTTCTGTGATTAATAACTGTACTTCAGTTCAGAAAACCTCATTGGTATTACTATCAGTCGGGATTTGAAATTGCAATCTCTCTCTCGAACCACTCGGCCAGCGAGGTTTTATATTCATTCAAATCAAATAAGATATCCTTAGAACTCATTCATTCAAATAAAATATCCTTAGAGCTAATGCTTAGACCTCCTTAGAGCTATTTTTTAAGCACTGCCTTAAAAATTAAATTGGATATGGAATTGAATTGCTTTTTGAATTACTTGCGGTGCAGCGAAATAAAATTGGTCAGATAAAAATCTTGTTTCAAATTTCAAAGTATGTTTCTTCCGGCACAAATCTCGTTTTGAACATTCTGTACAATCTTTCAAATTCCGTTTAACTGAATAATAGGTATAAGATAGTATTTGGAATTTAAAACCAGTACCGAAAATGGACGAAAATATCCGTTTTATATCCGGATCGAAAGTCACATATGTACGATTGTGTGGCAGAGAGCGAATCTATCGCTGTCTTTGAGTTATACATACAAATATTACAATGCTAAAACAATGTATAGGATACTAAGAAAATGTGACCTACGTGTTAGTTATAAACATAAAATAAATATATAGGTACAATTTTACTTATCATCCGTGAGGGCACGGGGTAGGCAGAGACTAGAGCCCTTGAGTCCCTACTCAGTGTGATATGTGAATGTGAGTGTCAACTAGTACACCTTCTTATAAAATATTTTTAAACAATCAAGGGGTACGCATATACATACATACATATAATCACGCCTCTTTCCCGAAGGGGTAGGCAGAGACCACTTGCTACGATCCTTACATACTTGTTTCGCTTCGTCCACTTTCATTATTCCCTTCAAACATGCTCTTTGGTTTAGGGTACCCTTGACCTGGCCTTTATGCAAGTAGAGCGATAATAAGGGGTTACTGCCTATGGATGCTTGCAACACCAAAGATATCTGTCACTCGCATTTTACACTTAGTGATTTCCCAAAAAAAACCTGACAAAGAAAAGTACAATAAGGCTTACAGGTTACAGCGTGTGGCATTATATATGATACGGCGGGTATAGCTAACCGCAGTGCGTAATATGACACCGCGCCTCTCACCATCGGTGGAGTTTTCAGCTACATTGGAGCCAAGTAGGTTTCATACTGTGCGGTATCAGAGGAGATCCGTAATGTGGATGCTCAAATTATAGAATGAGCTCCCCGTTGAGGTTATCCATAGAGAGCTAAGAGTAGGTTCTTCCTGGTGGCGCGGTAATTGCTTACCTAGCATAAGGCGATTTGAGTGATTATTTGCCATATTAGAGGTATAAAAAAGTGAGTTTCCACGTGCTGATTTGGCGTGATTAATCAACTTATTTAAGTTCAGAAGAACTCATTGGTACAGTCGGGATTTGAACTTGCAATCTTTGTGTCGCACGCAGGCAACTACTCGAACCACTCGGCCACCACAGCTCTGCAAATTAGACTCCGATTACGTATTATGTAAATTGAAGATATAAAAAACTGTTATCAAAAACGCCAACAACTCCATGCTAGCGTGATCTAGGTATAGACTTTCTAAACACAACGACATCTATCGAGCTAATATAACAACGAACATGAATAAAGTTCATGACGTATATAACAGCAGTATATTCACAAATCCTTCCTGTTTCCTTAACAAATCTGTTCTTTGGGTTCTAACTTTACACATTTACTTTACATAATGTTTATACATATATGTAATCTTATCTTCTTTCTAAATTTAAGGGATGAGAAATGAGCCGTCTCCATTTATCATCACAAATTACTGTCTCTTCTACCTCTTTGTACACGACAAATTTTCATAGACACGAAATTTTCTTTTTTTTTTCGGTGTGATTACTCGCTTTTGGACGCTGGTCTTCTGAGCGTGATGGCCGAGTAGTTCGAGAAGACGTCTGAACCACGTTCCAACTGTCTAGATCAAAGCAATCGGACGCACAACGACAGGACGTACTTCATCCAGAGTACTCGAAACCGACGAGCATGTGTGAAGATACTGATGAATGTGGACGAAGCGAAAGAGGTATGTAAGTCTAGAGAGAACTGGCGCTCTATACTCTCTGCCTACCTTCACTAGGGACTCGGCGTGATGAGATAGAACTTAAGTAAGGTGATTAATCACACCAACTGTATCGCGCAACGTAATCAGCATATCGACAATCTATCCAAACTATTCACTCAGTTGATTTTAAATTCCAAATGCAATCTGTAGACAAGCGGGACGGTCCCCCTTCAATGACATCGCATATCGAGGACGAGTGTGCGAAACTAATTATGTTTTGGCGTATCACATCGGATATTTCATTTGGACAATATGCTACGTACTACAAGCAAACGATTCGTTGCGCCATCCGACTCCAGCGGATAAATTTAATGATAGTTTCTGAATATATTATCATTCCAATAATTTATTATACTCGTTACTTGTATTCGTAATGGTTTGGACTTGCAAGCGCATTTGGCAAGCGCTCTCAGTAACACTATTACGGAGAAATTCAATTAACTTCTGATAGTTTATTTTATTTCAGGTATAATTTTGAGAGCTACTGAGAAATACTTGAGAGAGTACTTTGAGTCGCAAGACAAATGTTGTAGTTTCCTGCTCTCGACGTTCTGTGACTTATTTTCTAAAATTAAATACACTATGAGCTTTCCGGTAAGGAAAGCGTCTTGAAGAGCCCTGGATAGAACTACCTAATTAAAATTTCTTGCTAGGCGCATTATATTTGACGTTTATAAGTTTAGAATATTAAAGACGTGAGGTGGATGCCATTATTATACGGACTCTTGTTATAGCAGTAAATTGTTAAGTATATAAGAGTACCCATTAGGGTCCCCTAAAATTTTGATGGGAAGGCGAAGAGAGACATGCATACATACATATCACCCAGCTCAGTCTTTCACGGGGTAGGCAGAGATAGTAGAGCGCTCTCTCTCTAGACTTGCATACCTGTTACGAGATAATATACGAGAACATAATAATAATATATCCTCACGCCTTCCCACAAGGGTCCCCGAAGGGGTAGGCAGAGGTGTATAGGTAATACCCACACACCCACTTTCCGCCAGAGGTATATTAGGTGCCAACGTGACAGATGGCGAGTCCATCACCTTTACTCCAGCACGACTATACATACGCCTTTGAATTTCTTCTCAGACGTATGCAGGTTTCCTCTCGATGTTTTACTTCACCGTTCAGCTTGTGGTGTGACTAATCACTGTACTTAAGTTCAGAAAAACTCATTGGTACAGTCGGAATTCGAACTTGCGACCTTTGCGTCGTAGGCAACTGCTCGAACCACTCGGCCACCACGGCTCTCACGGTACGGCACAAATACATACATACATAGATATTATACATAGATATTATCAGTTTTAAATATATATTTGTATACTAATAATAATAAGAGCCGTGGTGGCCGAGTGGTTCGAGCAGTTGCTTGCGACGCAAAGGTCGCAAGTTCGAATCCCGACTGTACCAATGAGTTTTTCTGAACTTAAGTACAGTGATTGGTCACACCACGAGCTTTACGGTGAAGGAAAACATCGAGAGGAAACCTGCATACGTCTGAGAAGAAATTCAAAGGCGTATGTATAGCCGTGCCTGAGTAACGGCGATGGACTCGCCATCTGTCACGTTGGCACCTAATATACCTCTGGCGGAAAGTGGGTGTGTGGGTATATTACCTATACACCTCTGCCTACCCCTTCGGGGACCCTTGTGGGAAGGCGTGAGGATATATGTATAATAATTATTAGAGCCCAAAGTATTAACGATCTTGTAAATTTCGTCTTTAAACAGTATAAATAAATGGTAGTTTTTTTATTAACATATTGTTATTGTCATTCGACCCCATTCCAGTTTTATTTAAACCTACTCCACTATCGTTACAGTTAGCGTTAATACGCTGTTTGAAACGAATCTGTATCAAATAGTATTTTGCTACCCTTTACTATACTGCACACGTGTGTACTGGCCGGTCCAATTCATATAGCTAATGTCATTCGCTTTAGTTAAACAAATAGCCGTTGATAATGTTTATTATGATGACAAAACTTTTTTTACTTTTTTAAGCCGTGGTGGCCGAGTGGTTCGAGTAGTTGCATGCGACGCAAAGGTCGCAAGTTCGAATCTCGACTGTACCAATGAGTTTTTCTGAACTTAAGTACAGTTATTAGTCCCACCACGAGGTGAACGGTGAAGGAAAACCTCGAGAGGAAACCTGCATACGTCTGAGAAGAAATTCAAAGGCGTATGTATAGTCGTGCTTGAGTAACGGCGATGGACTCGCCATCTGTCACGTTGGCACCTAATTTACCTCTGGCGGGAAGTGGGTGTGTGGGTATTACCTATACAGCTCTGCCTACCCCTTCGGGGACCCTTGTGGGAAGGCGTGAGGATATATTATTATTATTGTTAACTTTTTTACATATATTTATAGTATACCTTTACGTCTTCTCACAAGGCTTCCCGAAAGGGGTAGGCAGAGGTGTGGGGGTAGAACCCACTGTGTGCCGGAGATATATTTTAGATGGTGATGATTGAATTTCTTTTGAACCGTATGCAGTTTTCCTCTCGATGTTTTCCTCCATAGTAAAGCTCGTGGTGTGACTGATCACTGCACTTAAGTTCAGAAAAACTCATTGGTACAGTCGGGTTTCAAACTTGCAATCTCTGTGTCGCAGACTACTCGAACCACTCAGCCACCAAGGCTCTTCTTCTTAGTCAATTTTGTATTTTAATTTATTTATAGCTGATTTACGCAGGTGTAGAAATGAACTAATGAAACGGTTGACTGATCTCCAATATTAGACCGACCACAGTAATACGAACTGCCAACCGCTATCAGAAATTCATTTTAATTTTAAAATAAACATTAAAGCACTCAATAGTCTGTTAAATAACAGTATTATGGTATCAACATTAAATGTGGCGCCAAATTGAACTGTGACGCTGCATCCGGCCGCCGCGTGCCGGACGCTCGACGTCACTTCCGGCTGTTTATAACAGGAAGTCAGTATTAGCCGTATTAAAATGAGATTATTTTAATGGTTTTAATATCATGGGAACATTGAATGGCTGCAGTTTAATAATAATACGTTTTGGATTATTTATACGTCATAATGATGATCAAGTTATTATGATCGTAATAATTAAATTATTCAATAGTAAAAATCATTACTAATCTGTATTTTATGTGCGAGTGTGTGCAAGAAGCGGCAGAGGAAGAACTACTTAGATCAAATTTGCATTGTATGGTCATAATTTGCCAATTCTACCCACTGAATTGACCGCTCGAGCGAACTGTCTTCACTGTTGCTGTTTTTATGTGTTCGTGCATTTATATACCTTCTACATATAGAATTTCTGTTGTGAGAACCTAGTGTTTAGTCAAACTTCATATAAGTTTAAAAACACTAACATCCAAAACAAAATTAACTCTGTATATTTTTATAAATAAATAAATAATTCGGCACCGCAAAGACGGGAACGTCAAGAGAACTCGAAACCGACGAGCATGTATGAAGAGACTGATGAATGTGGACGAAGCAAAAGAGGTATATAAGTTTAGAGAAAACTGGCGCTCTATACTCTCTGCCCGTGCGTCTATTTTGCTACCACCAACTCTAGTCATGGTTAATAAACTAGTTTAGGGTAAGCAACGTGAACGCGATACCTCTAATATTTGGATTTTAGAGGATATTATAGGATAAGAGAGGTTAGATACAAGCGTTGGAAGGCGGCGATTACTGGTAAGCATCAGGTCCGCATGCTTGTTGAAAAAAGGTTTCATTGTCGGTATTTCTCCTCCGGTCCACAGTAACCGCTTTGGAATCAAAGTTTCTTAATGGTTAAAATATCGACTTTCCAAGCTCTGTGCAGTGAACGTGATACTATAAAAACCTAACAAAAGCCAACTATGTATCCTAAACCATTAACATTATTTAACAAAAGTACTCTCGATACATCAAAGTTTTCGCTACGGGCACTTGAAATTCATTCATAAATTCTTTATACGTATTCCTTATATGAAATTCCTCTTGTAGTGATGTGAATGAAAGTCGTTGTATGAAATATGTTGAGCCATTTTGTGTAAAATGTCACCGTATTTAGGTAGCGGTGTCTTTGAACGCGTGCGATGTGCCTTGAGACGCGGTGGGGCCAGGAAATTGATGGCCGGCGGAGAGCGGTTACGTTTTTTTTATTTTTATACGTCTATGAAAACGGATAATATCGTAACTCAAAAAAAGAAAACAAATAAAACGCAATATTCTTTTATTCATATTGTGCTCAATTCAAATTATATACTAGTGAGCATGTATGAACAAACTGATGAATGTGGACATTGCCAAAGAGATGTCTAGCGAGACCTGGCACTACTCTCACTACCTACTCCGTTAGGGAATCGGCGTGATGTGTATGTACAAAAAATTAATAAAGCATGTATCGATGGCCAGTGAATAAAAACAAAAAAATTGAACCTATTTTAAATTGAGAATGGAATTAAGTGATTAAATGATCAGGCAACTCAACCGAAATTCATTTATGTGACCCCGGTAATTCAGGTAACAGTATTAGCTATTCAAATGATCGGAGCGTATAAAGTGTAAAACGGTATTTAAACTTTGCTCATCAATTTAAGCTTTTCGTGGACCCAAGCAAGCCGTGTCCCGTTTCAAAGGACTTTCGGAACCGCCCTCTCTAATTGATTGCATAACTGCCTTACCTTCGTTCATTCAAGAATCGGTTCATTCATTCATTCATAGGATTCATTTGACATGAGGCGACAAATCGGTAACACCTTTGTAATATTCTATACGTACAAATGTATACCTTATTGATTCCAAGATACGTTTGGATTTTGAATAAACCTCTGAATTTATATTGCAAATGTGTTATAAATAGGAACTTTCAACTTTGTAACGTTTCGTTTAAGGTCGATTATAAGTTGGAGTGGATAGAGGATTGCAATCGACACGCAGTTATCTTATTATAGTTATAACGTATTATAAGAAAGAATTTCATGCATGCCTTCATTTTTTTCGCGTCAGTTTCAAAGCTAGACACATTGTCGCCTTAACAGAATGGTGAGTGCTACTTACCATTGTAGAGTTTTGTGATGAATAGAATGGGATTTGTTATGGTGAATGATTATCTATGAGTGAGCAATACAATTTGGGTGTTTAGCGTATTTTTATGTCATGTAGGACATGTGTCTGTCCTTGCTCAAGGGACAGGGGATGTTATTTGCTAACGAATATGTATTTTGCGTTTTTTCGGATTGAATCATGATTTAATACTAGGTTCAAGTATGTTTAGCATTGAACTCAATAAGTAAATTATTCAGTCAGTAAGTAATTCAGCTGTATGTTAGCGATGGTTTAAGTATTATGTCTTCCATTACCTAACCAGTACAATTGGTAAAAGAGACAAATAAATGTATTTACTAGCTGTGTCTCGAGGTAAAGACCATATAAAATTTGATTTCATTAAAGATTTCTTTTCAGGAATTTGTTCATCATCATTAGTCCCTAACGGGGTAGGCAGAGAGTATAGAGCGCCAGTTCTTTCTAGACATACATGCCTCTTTCCCTTCGGCCACATTAATCAGTTAAATGTTTTTTTTTTCCAATCCCGTTTAGTAGTTTTGGTGTAAAACGGACAAACTCTTACTAACTTTGAAATTTATAATATAAGTATAAAGAATCGCCTGACCGGCAACACCTATGAGGAAGAAACATTTGAATGAAGCTATAGAAGTTTATAAGTTTAGAGAAACTTGGTGTCCTACTTTCTCTGCCTACCCCATATCGGACTCGACATGATAATATTTATGGTTTTGAGCGATTACTATCCTGAGAGAAAAACGCTTTAATTTACCCTGGATAATACATACGCTTTGTCAATATTTAAGTTAACAATTTTTTTTTTATACAACAGGAGTGGCAAACAAGCATACGGCCCACCTGATGGGAAACGGTTACCGTAGCCTATTTACGCTCACGATACCGAAGTATCACTTGCGCGTTGCCACTCTGTGTTCGGAGAGTTACAGTGTGTTGGCAGCATATTGGGTTTAATCCGTCTGCTTCCAACACAGTGTAACAATCCTCCCCCTCCCCAAGGAGCTCATTACCGGAAACCTTATTCACCGCGTAGAAACACAACACAAACAATAGTGTTATTTGGCTACGGACTTCTATAAGGTGGAGGTCCTGCCCCAGTCGGGCAGCTCCAAATTCGAACGGGAAACCCGTTATGCTCTACTTCTCTTAATAGCTTCTAAACAAATAGTTTAGAAGCTACACCAGAAAAGTACTCATACGGAAACTGAGCGTTTTACTTATTACACAAAAAGCTTTTAATTAGACTACACACACACTTCGATGATTATCATTATTTTTAATGATTTGTCTTGTAATCTTGAATCTTGATATATGTATTTATGATCACCACTTGCTTTACGGTGAATAAAAACATCGAGAGGAAACCTTCATACGTCTGAGAAGAAATTCAAAGGCAAATTGTATAGTCGTGCTGGAGAAACGGCGATGGACTCGCCATCAGTCACGTTGGCACCTAATATACCTCTGGCGGAAAGTGGGTGTGTGGGAATTACCTATACACCTCTGCCTGCCCCTTCGGGGACCCTTGTGGGAAGGCGTGAGGATATATTATATATATTATTATTATATTATTATTATATGATATATATGATTGTCTGTTACAACCGTCCAGTTCAAACAAAATCAAATAGCAGCCGTCGACTCGTGTGCCACGGTTGCATCTGTCCCTTTTTGTGTCCGTCCATTTGTCGCGTCATTAAATACCTTAACGTCACGCTTTCCACTTATTTACCATTTTTATATCATTTCTATAATAAATTTTATGCCAAATAAAATTCCTTGCCCCGCCTCTCTCCAATAAATAACCATAGCACATTTTTTTTCGTCAGAAAATCACAAAACCGACCCCCGTTTGCGTAAAATTGCTTGAAATCTATTGTCAAATGAATGAATGTTCGTTTCGGTGATAAAATTGTGGTGAATTTAGGATTTATAGATTGTAGGGTAAGTGTGTTTTAATGTTTATCTCGAGTACTTTTAATGTACTCACGGTTAAGTACTTGTGCGGTTTTTGATGAGTACTTTGGGCTATTGACGGTGGCTAGCACATGGGTGTTTTAAAAAAGCAAATATAAAAATACAAGCCTTGTTTTCTCTGAAATGGTCGCAGATTTGATATCCGCCTGCACAATAAATTATAAGAATAATGTTTATTTCGGTTCATATTCATAGTGTTAGTAAGTACAGGATTATATTAGGAATACTTTCCTTAATCAAAAATAATAATAAAAATATAATTAGAGACCAATATTAAATAATATATATAAAAAAATAATATATCCTCAAGCCTTCGCACAAAGGTCCCCGAAGGGGTAGGCAGAGGTGTGCAGGTAATACCCATATACCCACTTTCCGTCAGAGATATATTTTAGGTGCCAACATGATAGATGGCGAGTCCATCGCCGTTACTCAAGCACGACTATACATACGCCTTTGACTTGCTTCTCAGACGTATGCAGGTTTCCTCTGTACACTGAGTTAGAAAAACTCATCGGTACAGTCGGGATTCGAGCTTGCGATTTTTGTGGCGCTTGCAACTACTCTCTCTTATCTCTGGCGGAAAGTGGATGTGTTGGTACTACCTTTACACCTCTGCCTACCCCTTCAGGGGACCTCGTGGGAGGGCGTGAGGTTCTATATATATTATTTCAATATTTATTAGTAGGATAAAACTATGACTTTTCCGCTTACAGCACTCACTAGGCCCAAGCCCTTAGCGCTCAGAGCGAGCGGGAGCCTAATGGACATACCGTGCTCGACACGTGCCGAGGAGAATAACAGCTAATTATATTGTTTATTGCTTGTACTAATTATGTCAATATTTGCCTTCGCTAAGAAAATAAGCAAACAAAATGAGTACAGGATACGATTAAAAGGATGTTTCAGTAATAATAATATATCCTCACGCCTTCCCACAAGGGTCTCCGAAGGGGTAGGCAGAGGTGTATAGGTAATACCCACACACCCACTTTCCGCCAGAGGTATATTAGGTGCCAACGTGACAGATGGCGAGTCCATCGCCGTTACTCAAGCACGTCCATACATACGCCTTTAAATTTCTTCTCAGACGTATGCAGGTTTCCTCACGATGTTTTCCTTCACCGTAAAGCTCGTGGTGTGACTAATCACTGTACTTAAGTTCAGAAAAACTCATTGGTACAGTCGGTATTCGAACTTGCGACCTTTGGGTCGCAGGCAACTGCTCGAACCACTCGGCCACCACGGCTCTCTCTGTTTCAGTAATAAAATGATATAAAATCGCTTAGCCTCTGTTGTATATTTTATGATAACAATAATACACGATTCTTATATGTGCATGCCTTTCTACAAGGGTCCCCATAGAGGTAGGCAGAGGTAAATTGGTAGTAAACATTTCGCCAGGGATATATTTTAGGTGCAAGGTCGCAGATAGTGACTCCATCGCCGATATACAAGCTCAACTATACATACGCCTTTGAGTTCCTTCTCAGACGTATGCAGGTTTCCTCTCGATGTTTTCCTTCACCGTAAAGCTCGTGGTGCGACTAATCACTACTTAAGTTTAGAAAAACTCTATGCTATAGATTCGAACCTGGGGACTAATTTTACTGGATAACTTAAAACAATAAGCTACCGCACTATAGTGCGTCTTAATGTCCTTTGACGTAGCCTCCATTAGGGCTCATTAATAATGAAAGAATGTCAAGGAAACTAGAGACAGTGTCCACAATGCAATATTAGTATTGTTGAATTCCACCTCAAATTAATTATTCCCATTCATAAGCATATTGTACGAGGGACTATTTTTATAAAGCACTCCTCATTGTAAGCAAACACAATAATATTTCAACGATTCCTGTTTCTCAGCCGTTGCTATTGGATTTTCAACTCAATTTGCCCGTAATAACATACAATTTGCAGTAATTGTTCAGCTTATTAAGGACATTCCCGCAAGGCACCGTGCATATCCCTTATTTATATCGTTACAAAAGAATTTGAACGTTATTCTTATATTAAAGTCAGTTCAATTTAGATTGTTCTAGTAAAGTTTTTGTTCCATTTTTAACTTGAAGTGTAAACTTGATAAAATCATATTACAATGCAGTTCTGAGTGCTATAATCACGGGAACGTACACTCTATTTTCTTTGTAATAAGACGGTAATTGCACCATATCTGCAGAAAGCTGTAACATTAGAATAAAACGACAATTTGACAAAGCGCGACGAACGGAGCCAGTTGGTGTTTTTGAATTAAACATTTAATTTGTTTTCTTTATACAGTTTGAATTAATCAAGTGTGGAAAGGCGACACACAGACAATTAGACATGCCGACATCATTAATGTAATGGGTTTGGGTAAATATTGCACATATTGAAG